>NNCF01125938.1:980935-1015968 GCA_002313205.1 Laupala kohalensis
AAAAAAAAGAGTAAATATAAAAGAATAATGAATATAAAAATGTAATTAAAATGTTTTTTAAGCACAAAAGGAATTTAAGTTTTAGTAGGATGTGGTAATATCTAACGACATACCGTTGCTATTGGCATTTGCAATAAACTGTAATTAAAATGTCACTTCGACACTCCAAGGTTGACAAGTTTTACGTTTTGTGTTGGACGGTGTTGTGGACTTTTGCGAGAGCTTAGCCTCGAATCGCTGACACATTGTTACGGGGCAGATGGTGAGCAGTTGTTCGCCTTTTTTGAAAAAAAAAATTATTTTTTTTTAATCAGCTTTTCTCGTCGGTAGAGAAAGTTGAAGATGATTATGAATCCTGAGGGAAAACCTCGGTAATTCAGTCTGCTTTCAAACTCCACTCGTCGCGAGTTTCTACGTATCGCAGCGTTTGTTCAAGACCAAACTTTTACGATATATGTTTATTTAATGGTTGTATGATTCATAAAGTCATTAAAACAAGCTTCAGCTCTATTGAAATATCAGTGATTATTATTTTAGAGGAAAGTTATTTCTCTTAATGATTATCAGCTGTATTTTAATTTCGTGCATTTTTGTCATAGTTTCCCGATAAGGGATGGTGTATTTTTCATAAGTTTTGCTTTGCAAGTTTCTATCATTTTCTATGCAGTAGCAATATATAAACAAATGCGTCTGGTTTCTTGCCTTTTTGTCGATTGAGTGTTAACATTTGAGTATCAGTTTATTTCACCACAATTTATGGTGAAGGTGGTGCAGCAAGTAAGTCGACCCCCCAGGGGACTTACATCTAGTAAGTATGTGTTTGGCAAACACGGAGCCCCGAGCTGAGTCTGGCATTACTTCCACTTACTTGTGCCGGGCTCCTTCCTTTCTCTTTCCTGACCTTCCTTGGTCACCTCTTGTTCTTTTCGATCCTGACGCTATTAGGGCTAGGTTATCTTTCATTTTTTGACCCCCACTCATTTTTTGTCCTCAGCCGTAAAGATCCCCCCTCCAAAAAAAACAAACAACCCTAAGTCGATTCTAAGAGGACATGATTACAAGCTTCTGGTTGAAGGTGTGGGGATTAAGTAAAGTTGATCCAAGTTTCTGGTCTACTTCAAATGAAGAAGTAGAAGTTCGTTTTTATGAAGAAATAATATTAATAAAATACAATAATATTAATATAATAAAATAATACAAGTTTTTTTTTGCAAGAAAATATTAAAATTGTACTTTCTTATTGATTTATATGGAGCGTGCAATGCCATGACGTTTTAAGTGCCAAAAATCAATTTTTTAGGAGAGTACTACGTTAAGAGTAAAAGTACATAAGTTTTAGTTTGAAAAACTCCACTATAAGCGCCACTATCTTTATAATATTTATTAGCAACATACGTAGAAAGCAGCATTTTTAATCCGCATTTCTGCTGAAAAAGTTTTTCCCTTTTCCCCCATTTCTGCTGAATTGAACTCAAAATGGCATTTCCAACGTTATTGCATTGCTCGCTTCATACATACATTTTTATCGAATGTTTTGTGGTATATCCTTTGTATTTTACATTCCGATGAATAGACTGCTAACTCTAGTGCGTACACGAGCATCGATTGGCCCTTTATTATGACTGTGTCGACTGTTGGCGGAAATTTAATCAGATTTCTGGCGTCTGATTGTCAGTAACTCATTGTTATCATTAGAGCTCTGAAACAATTGTATTATTATTGTTCACGGGCAGTTCTGTCTCTGTTTTCTGATAGTCAATGTTTTAACGATTCACTATTTTTGATCGGAAAGGTCATGATTATTAGGAAATACTACGCATTTAACATAATGCTTAACATTCCATTAAAAGTCATGAATTGATATATGTTAAATGTGCATGAGTGAAGGATTTGTTTAAGAAAATGTATTTTGATGAAATCTACAAATGATTTAACATAAGACGTAATGATAGCTATTCGTAAGAAGTAGTTCTAGTGTGACAGGTATTCTGTTTTGGTTGAAAAGTACAATGATAAATATTGTTAAATACGAGCTAAATTAAATTGATCAAATAGGAAGGCACGGTACTTTTACATTGTTATCTGTAATTGAAAATAATTATTGTTATTTTCAAATATATTAGAATTAAGAACACGCAGTTTATAGTTTTAGAATTTCAATTGAAAATAACAATAATTATTTTCAATTACAAATAAATACGAGCTAAATTAAATTGATCAAATAGGAAGGCACTTTTACATTGTTATCTGTAATTGAAAATAATTATTGTTATTTTCAATTNGGTACTTTTACATTGTTATCTGTAATTGAAAATAACAATAATTATTTTCAATTACAGATAACAATGTAAAAGTGCCTTCCTATTTGATCAATTTAATTTAGCTCGTATTTAACAATATTTATCATTGTATCTGTAATTGAAAATACAGATTGTATCATTGTATCTGTAATTGAAAATATTTCAAATTGAGTGAAGCAGTATATTCTTGTAATGTGTTCTCGATCTCATTCCTGGAGCTTTGTGGCCGTCACACTGTTGTCAACAGAATGAGGTGGCATAACTAGTGAAGATCACGTATTCGTCCGTAATACGTTTTGTTCTTGAGGAAAAAAAGATAAAAAATAGTGTGAAGTCCGGAGAGCATATAAAGTAAAAGAATTGTTATGAAGGAAAAGAGTCTCTAGTGACGAAGAAACTCGCATTTTCTAATTCTATCCTGTAAGCCTGTGACATCCGTGAGTATGCTTTGTGTCATCATTGCGACACCACCTCCTCAGAATCCGTCACCCGGTGAAACTCGAGTCAAAGAGCATGCGGACATTGATTTCGCGGAAAAAAGGACGGGGGATGTAGAGATGTTCTAGGTACCGAACCGATATTTATATATGTGTGGGTGACGGAATCGTCACCAGTTGTGGCTGAGTGGGAAATCAATGATTTTATTTTATAAAAAATATCAACGAATTCTCTCTCTTAAATGAAATAATAATCTCAAATATTGTTGTGATGATAGAATTAAGAACACGCAGTTTATAGTTTTAGAATTTTAATATTTTAGGATTTCTGGTAAAGAATTTATTTGTAGCATGTAATGTTCCCCTTCCTGTAAACATCTTATGATCTGAAATAAATCTAAAATGTTCATGTGATGCCGACAAAAATAAGAAAATGATATACACGCCATTGTTGTCCTTGTTAATATTAACGTTTTCATAATTTGTTAGTTGCAGTTGATGTTTGTTGCTCTTCCTGAAAATGTGGGTATAAGTATGCATTTGACTGTAGCAATGGAGAAAGAAAATGTGAACTCAGAGGGCAGATACGTATGAATTTGAATACTGCCTTTCTTCACCGTTAGATCGATATGATCCTATATTAATCTTGGGAAAATATCATTCAGTCAGAGTTCCACTTATCCATTATTCTTTTATGTGTGAAACATTTAAGTATTTTTTAGGTTCCTTTAAATAGATATGGTAATGATAATTTGGCAACATGGTGATCTCCCAAAACTAAATTGTGTTTGAGTTGCTCCAGAACAGCTTGTAATTATTCTTTTTTAGTACTGTTGGTTTTGCAATTTAATTACTGCTTAACGCTTACGAAGTTGATCTCCTAACTCAGAACAGCCTTTTTATCTCGGAAGCCTTGTTAAGTCCGAAGAATATTTTCTATGAGAGAAATATTTCGTTTTTTGTGTTCTAAGTACCTGGTTATACCGTATAGTAAGCCACGCATATAAATTCTTATATTATGATCGAGCACAATTATAAATAGGAAATTCTATGGATAAATTCACGTCGAGCTCGTCACATTGTGTATGTTGTTTCTTTTGGTGGATTCCACTCCATGAATAAAAACGTTTTGCTGTTGCCCATTGTCCGTGAATTATTGATATAAACCAGTTGTTCTTACAGGCCAGTCTTTGTCGTGATTTGTCTTTCGTTTAATAACTGAAGAGCTTGTTAATATGTTTTGTAATATTTTTTTATCGCCAACCTAAAGTCAAACGATGAAGGAATTTTTTTTGAACGCCATGTACGTCCACTGTATAGCTGGTGTTTCAATCACCTTAAGCTTAAAATATACCGTGATATGTTCAGTTCCTTCTGAATAAATTTAGTCGTATTATAGTGTATGGTCAAATTAAGTGTAATCATGAAATTACATCCTGTTTATTTGCTGCTTAGAAACTTGGTTAAAGTTTCTTCTGTATTTTTGTCGTGTTTAAGGACATTTTTTTCTGTAGTTTCCGTGTGCTAACCAATGACTCACATGGATTTTTGATAAACTTATTTCCTTTCTATATATACTGTTGCTTATTATACTTGTTTTCTGAGCAAGTAAATTCTTTAGATACTTCTGAATCATACATGTACTCATAAAACCTTGGGATAATCCAGCATACTTCGATAAAATTGAGAAGGGTACATTTTACTTTTTCGATGATTAATGAGTTCCAATCGTACGTGAACGAGACGTGGAGTTCATTAATTTTACGACCAGGAAGACGACTTTAAAGAGTGTGATGCTGGAATTGCAAGGAATTTTAAAACCATGTGAATTTTCTGACGTTTTCCACTTGATCAACCATGTTTTATCGCACCAAAACATTATTTACCTTGCGACCACAACGAAATTTTTTGATTCCGACGATAGGTGCTTATAAGGGTGTCCCAAAATTAACGCAAGATTTGAATTTAATAGAAAACACAGTTTTTAGTATTTTGATTGTAATTTTTATATTGAATCATAAAGTACATAGGATAGGGTTATTTATGGAATAACACATCGGGCAAATGGCCTCCACGGCTTTCCAAACACATACGCACTCGTTTGTCGAAATTTTCCATAACTATTCTGCATAAGTGTGGCTGAATTTCGTTGATGCAACGTTGAATCTCCTCCTTTAAAGCACACGTGGTGGTGGGTTTGTTGACATAGACCTGTGATTTTAAATAACCCCATAAAAAGAAATCTAATGGTGTTAAATCACACGATCTAGGGGGCCAATTCTGATCACCGAAACGAGAGAGTACACGACCTGGAAATGTCTCATGCAGTAATTGAAGTGTTTCACGGGCTGTATGGCATGTGGCACCGTCTTGTTGGAACCACATATTGGCCACATCAATATCATCCAATTTCGGCAAAAAGAACTGGGTTATCATGTCGCGATATCGTGAACCAGTAACAGTCACTGCTTGACCAGCCTCATTTTCAAAAAAGTATGGTCCAATTACGCCTCCAGCCCAAAAGCCACACCAAGCAGTGACACGTTGTGGATGCATTTGTTTTTCAACAATCACATGTGGGTTCTCAGAACCCCAAAAGCGGCAATTTTGGCGATTAACAAACCCATCAAGGTGAAAATGTGCTTCGTCGCTTAGGATGATTTTGCTCGAAAAATCAGCATCCATTTGTTGCTGCTCAATAATCCACTCAACAAACTCTCTTCGCTGTGCATGGTCATTAGGCTTCAGTTGTTGTGTTAATTGAATTTTGTAAGCATGGAGACACAGATCTTTCGAGAGTATACGCTGCAGAGAGCTTCTTGAAATTTGCAGTTCTTGTCCACGACGCCGAATTGAGGTTCCTGGATTGTCACCGACACTCTCACGCACTGCTTCGATATTGACATTTGAACGACTTGTTTTCGGACGACCAGTGTGTTTGGCGTCTCCAACGGATCCTGTCTCCCGAAATTTTATAACTAATCTCTTCACAGTTGACGAAGTTAAAACACTATTCCGACCATATTTTGAATGAAATTTTCGAACTGCGGCCGCCAAGCTTTCATTATTTTTGAAATATTGTTCAACAATGAAGACACGTTCTTCTATCGTGTAACGCTCCATTTTTACTAACCCTAAACTGTCAGCTGTCGATTTGTTTGTTTTTTTTTGGTTGTCAACACTTCACTACATAAATGGCGGCAAATTTAAATCTTGCGTTCAATTTGGGACACCCTTTACCACCAGAAGAGTATTTTAAACGACTGTGTTTAGTCGATGTGGTTCGACGAGATCCCGCGAGTTGCGTTGTCTGGCTTGACATTAGCATATTGGCATGTGTCAGTAGCGCAGCTATCTTGCAATATATTGTGACAGTTTTTAACACTGTCATGACTTTCTGTACCATATGAATGCGTCTTTCTCATTAGCGAGTTCGTTTTTGAAATTTGCATAGTCTGTGTAACTTTTAAATGATGTTTCATTTTTTTAAACTGGGAAAGTTTTATCAAAACTAATTATTAGAAAGCCCGTAAATTAACAAAATACGAACATATTGGAAGAAAGAAATGTTGATTTTTTTCTCTTTGCGATGACTGATGCCCTATTATCCTTAATAGTTTTGTAGTTTTTACCTCATAAATACTTGTTTTGTTTCGGTTAATCAAAACACATTGAAAGAGATTTCTCCCAAAAACATTTTATCGTTGTTACTGTCTGTATTTCCCTACATTTTGAGTAGTACCTGTCATGATAAAATGGTAAAAAATCATGATACCGTAAGTGTGTTTTACAAATATTTAAAATCAATTTGACATTTAATGAGCAGTTGCCGTAGTTCATTAATAAGTTATCAACCTTTATTAATTTTTCTTGACGTAGACATTACAGTTTTTTCGTATCAGAACACTTTTTTTCTGGTTGCAATCCTGGCATTAATTTTGATGTATGTTTTCGTATCATCTTTTGTCACTTGTGCTTTCAATTTATATTTATTATGTCTGTGCTTCCTTACAAAATTGTCTTTGAATTGTACTCGTATTCCATTCCATTAAAAACGCTTATGTGCGTTTTCGGTGACCATCATCTGATTCATTCCAGATAGTTATTTTCTATATTATAAAAAAAGGCGCTCATGTGATACTCATTGTTGTCTTCAAAATCAAATCCTTATCTTGTTACAAAAATTTCGCTTGAAATCAATAATTTTCTTGTGGTGCAAATTGCATTGCAATACGTCTCAGAATAAAACAATATTTTAACTTTATTATATTCTGACAAATTCCATCACAACACTTTCCGCATACATAAAGTGAACTTCGATTTCCTGAATTTTATTATGTTGGACTGATAGAAATACTTTCATAGTTTGACGTGTAATAAATTACGGTAGTGCTCTACTTCTTATCAGAGAACGAGAGGACAACGCCGCTTCAATAATTTCCTTTTATGTTTCACCGAAATTTTTATTGGTGGCTACGTGTATTGTTATTATTATTATTATTATTAATCAAGTGTCGCCTGTTCGTGCTGTTTAGATATGTGCGGGCTGTAATGGCCTAGTTGTTAGCGTGCCCTAAAGATCCAATAATATTAATTATATAATAATAATAATATGTTCGAAGGAAATCTGTACCTGCAGAACAATTTTGTGCCTGTAACTTAGCTCGTAATAATTTCGATAGAAACAAAAGATTACTACTCAGCTAGTTCTGGCCCACGCTTTAGATTTAATGTTGATGAGTGTGTACTAATTTGAAATCAGTTGTTTTTTTTTAAGATAATTGTTAATTGTAAACTTCGGAGACTTTTGGTTTAAATTATTGTTTACGTTAGTTTGAAATAAAAATAAAAGAATTCTCCCCTTGAAAATGTTTTGTTACTTCGTAAATTGCGTAGGAAATTTGGGGAAGGGAAAGCAATTGCAGGTGAGTGATCTTCTGCCTTCATTGCATACATCTCAGTCGATATCAGTCGGATTTCCCCTGAGGTTCCAACTAAACGTCACATAAACTTGCGCCATCTTCAATAGATGTGTGTTGTCCCTTTTTGAGTGTGAGCATATCCGTGTGTTTAAAATAAATTATTACTTCTATGTGCCACGAAATGAAGGAACCGATTCGGATGAACCTAAGTTTAAGGTGTTGATTATTCTTTTTTGTTTGAAACCTATAATGCACTGTACGCAAGTCTATAATGCTTAGCGATGTCCCCCTCCTCTCCCCCTACGAGGTGGTTTCTTTCAGTGCCTCTGTTAATCCATTAAGGTCAGATCAGTACCAACGCAATTTGCAACTGCATCGAACTAATACATAACATTCTTATTAATTCGTATTATTATTATTATTTCAAAACTAGGTTTTTTAATTTGTTTGTATATATCGTTTCAAACAAGGAAATGTGATAATAATGCTCTTTAGTGCTTCGTAATACAAAAAATTGAAATTTATAATAATAGTGTTGTACTTTTGAATAAACGCTTTTATCAACGTATTACCCATAGTCTACTTCATGGACTATGTTTCCTGTCGTGAGAGTTGAGTATTCCTCGTGATATTACGGACCCCTATGGAGCACGTGGACATGAGTAGGACGTATATTTCATGTGACGCTTCATCGTCAGTCGCGATTGTCTGTACATAGGCAATTCATGTGGAGCTCCTGTCGTTCAGCTACACTTTGCCAATTGGATGATATAACGTCTCATTAATAGAGTGGGAGCAAACTAGTGGGGGCTCAGATAATCCTACAACCACCTTTCGCATTGCAATGGATGACGTAGTGCTCGCCTACTACTACGATGCAATCTGGAAGAATCGTGAACTCATGGAGAACTTATGACTACATTGGTTAATTTATATGAAACATAGAACAATGCGCGACGAAAAATGTACGCACGGGATTAGGTGTAACTATTTCAAGATGAATGATCTTCAATGTTGAAAAACTTAGTGCGGTATTTATAGAGTATGGAAACTTCAGTGGGGAGTTCTACCAGACACTGAATGCCAATTTTTTCGACCCAATTTTGATGTTACCGGATTTGATTATTCTGGAGTGAGGAAATAGTTATGGTTATAGGTGGAGTTATAGTTATGAAGTGTTGTTTTGTGTGTGTAGATAAATGAGTAATGCATATATATTTGTTATTACATAAAAGTCATTTCAGAAAAACGCTTGTCACTAGTACAAGACTGTAGGGAGGGATCCTTGGATGAAAAATTTATGCATATAAGATAAAAGATGTGAGATCCAACGTTTTCATGTAATTTTTCACGTTCTGATTGAGTGATGAATGTTTATTTCGATGTAATAATTTTGATACTCCCGTAATAACAGTTGCAATGATAACATTTCTCTTACCTTAATGAATGTAACTGGTTCACAGAGGCAGATATACTTAATTTCTGTCAACTGCAACAGTTAAAGGCGGATCGTATGTAAATACTATTACTTGATGTTTAAGATGGAAAGAAAATGAGCTAATATTAAAAGATGAAAAATGCTACTTACAATTATGTCTTCAAATGGCGGTTCAATTGTAATGACGATTGATTAATCGAATCTATGAGTTAATGCGATAGTAAAGTGGATGTCAATTAAGCATTTTGTACGTAATAAACAAACCAACGATGAAGCCAAAAATATTGCGTCATGATGTAAAGGTATATTTTCCTGTATCATTCAATCATAATGAGGTAAAGGTATTATATCGCTATAATTAATTATAAAATCAGAGTTTGTCAAATATATGATTTCGTGTTATCGTTGTGCACCCAGTTGATGGAGATACCGTTTCTTCATACAATGTTTCCTAGTAGTCTCATTCTTCTTTGTCTTTCTTTCCTTATTCTCTCCCACATGGGACAAGTATATTGATGCGGTAATAATGTCACTTTGATACGTTCTCAAATATCTTCTTTAGGTTAGCAACCGTTAGGCTCATTGGCAGCCAGCTCTCCATTCTTCGCGCTTCTCTGATTTCTCTTCAGCTCCGAGTATGAACCACATCCCATGTCAGTAGTTATCTGTTTTATGTATTCCAGACGGGGCATTCTATAACAGTTTCTTCCCTTAGTCTCTCTCTCTATCACCCTTTTAACTAATTCTTCTTGACGAAGTATGTGTCACTTACGTAATGTTTCAAATGTGTTTTGGTTATAACTTTCCATTATTTCTGTACGAACTATTTCGAGTATCATTATGTCATTAAAATAAGTTTAGAAGCAAGGCTTTTGAAATAGGGTCCTGCAAATTCATTTTCAAGTTCAATGTTTCCTCGTTGCTTCAAGTTTCTTCGATGTCGGTTTTCATGTGCGACACATTTGAATATTTCTTTCACAGGCAAATAATGTGATAAAAATTATGTGCATTGTGTTTTCCATTCATTTTACATAAATATAAACCCATTTTGAATTATTTTCGAGATAAATCGACTCGCGGACTAATTATTAAAATTTACTATCTTGCTAAAAAGAATAAATTGCGAACTGGTGTTACGATTAAGTTAAAAAATATTCATCTTTTCCTTTTTCTTGCGTCGTTAGAAATTAAGAAACATCGTAAAAAATGTTCATGGTATTTTTTTAATTTATCGTATTCAAATATTTTTTATCTTATGTTATTAAAAAATATATTGCTACTCAGTGAAAAACAAACTTTTATTTTCCAGTGTGAAGAGACTGTGAAGGTATTTCTTTTTCTCGAAGAGCAGAGTATTTCATTCAGATTCTTTCAATCGTTATCCGACGTCTGTGGAGTTAAACTCGTTTGCTGGCCTTGAACCAAGACCTCTGCATTCTGTAGGGTATTTTCTTACGAACGTCATTATTCATCTCACGTCATTCGTGTGATGTTCTGACATAGTTTTCTATTATTTTTACGAAGTTCCTTTCACCTGTCTTCTCTATTGCGTAGGCAATAGATATTCGAGTAATTTTGCGTGTTGCAGTTTTTTGAAGAGTTAACCTTTCTCTTACTCTTTTAGAGTTTCTTTATAATACTTTGTAACAGCTCAACTGCACTCTGTTACAATACGCGCTGATTACACGCCCCCATTATGGTCACGCCTCTCAGCTCTTCGCCCTCGCGCACCACAAGAGCTGATGTATTTTGGATGGACTCGTTCATCTTTACAACGAACACACGCCATTTCGTGTTTACCTTGCTAGCCACGGCCCTCTGTATGCGAGAGCTCTAAGTCATGGCCTACGCATTACAAGGAATAGTAAATGAACGATGAATCAACAAATCCATTCATGGAAGACGCCACATGACGTACTAACAAAGAAATATAAATAGTACATTATGGCAGCAACCACAAGACCGCTCCTTCTCCGGTCCAACTAGATTTAATATGTATGTAGACGCTCAACTGTCTCTACTTCTAGCTAGCTACCAGGAGACGGATAACAACCAGACTTCTGATAGACTTCTAATATGCTCCTCCGTATGAACTGGTCTCCTGACACGTTCTCTGATGTGAATCAGTCATTTAAGTATTTTCGCTGCTCCGATCTATTTCGACGAGCCTACTACTTCTGATATCTCCATCGCTGCTAGCTGTCATTCCGCTGCACTCTTAGCTCCGAGCCATTTCCACGGATAAGCTCCAGTCTAATATTCTTCGCCGAGATATCCAAACTCTGGTCTCGACGGAGTTTCTGGACACGTGCCTTCCACGACCTGGAATACGCACCGAAAATCAAAAGTCTTCGCTGGGAACGAAGAAACCGCTCAATCGACGCAGACCAGAGGAGGCGTCGAAACCGCAACCAAAATCCTGACTTCTGGAGGAATCCCACGCCGAGCACAATCGACGCGACCCTGCTCTTCCTGAGGGTCCGATGATACGGGTCCTTACTACAAGATTNAGTCCTTACTACAGGATTCCGGCACTCCAGAAAACGCAAGTTCAGACGACGTGCACGTTAAACGTCTGCCTGTCACACGGTGTTACAGGAACCGTTGAGTATTCTTTCAAGTGTTATTTAAAAGCTGGTCTTTTCCAATAAAGCATTTATAGACCAAAAGGGATCCAAAACGTTTATTTATTCAACTGAACGAAAGAGGATATCTGATTGGGAGTCGATCAGATGTCCACCTCTACGTAAAGTTAAATAAATACTTAATCATCGATTTTACGTATTGTTAAATGTTAATATTTGAAATTTCGAATCGTTCGTCATTAGAAACGCAGCTCTTTAGGACTTGTGGCTACCATCTTGGTGACTTGTACAGCGTTTTCATCGTTGAGGGTTATTATTTGCTTTATTCAGTGCACTACGGTTAACTAATGGCGTTTTCCATTTTCTCCCCCGGATACGCACTAAAACCGGACAAATACGGCATTGCTTCGCGCGAGTTCCCCGTTCCTCAGGGGGATTGTAGCAATGGGAACATCTTTCCAACACGATTTTGGCGTGACCACCTTGGTGGTTATGATTCAGAGCAAAATAAACTCGTGTCTTTACTTAGTGTTTTCGTGTGCTTGATTTTGTGCGTTGCGGTACGTTGAAAAAGTTATGTTTGCAACAATTCCAACGCACCCATTATTGATGCGTTATTCAAAGGCTAGCCTGACCACTACGACGACCAGTGCAGTCCCTCCACTGAGGAAAGACTTAGGGCAAGTCGGGTTGCTCTCAGTGCGCATGGATAGACAAATGGGACAACTATATCCCGGGACTGGTAACTTTAAATGCAACACTATTTTGCATTCGACGTGCACGGAGGCACACAGCAGTAAATTGAAAAAGTCATATGTGCTCCCGCAAATCTAATTTCCTTATTTCTTCTGATTCTGTGTGCCCTTCAATATATCAAGATTATATCTAGCTGACAAACTTGTTCGGAGGAAATGAAACCGACTTTTCTGCAAAGATGGTATGTCACACGAACTCCGTAGTGTTCTCGATTCCGTAAGGGTGCAATGTGAATTTCTCCAAGAATGGATTCTGAATGAATGACTCATTGAATGGTTTGCTATTGATTAAAGCTCAGACGAATCAACTCCGCTGAAAAGTCAATGAGCAGTTCCTGTAGGCCAGCTAGGCGCTTTTGTGTCCAGATGTTTGGTTGATGGCCAGCAAGCAGCACGTGCTGTTGCTCTTTGCCAAGATAACTCAATGAGAATATTTCAATCGAGAAGTTATTTGCGAGAGATTGTCCTACCTCGAAGCTGCGTTTTGAAGGCAAGTCACACTTTTACGCCGCAAGACTCGCCAAGATCTGAAGGACTAGCGTCTTTGTTCCTAGTAAGTTGACCCACGAACTGACAATCTTCTTCCTGTGTTTTTCCCATGTACCGATACTTTCCTAGTACATTTGTCGCAAAATAATTTCATTGTATAAATTAGTCTTATGTTGAAAGTGAAGATTTTTACATTACGCATTTTCTCTATTTACGGATTTTTCTTCTTCTTCTTCTGAAGGCTCACTTCTTAACAATTATCTGTGGAGAGGTTGCCATCTCTAACTTTTATGACTAGAATATTTGTGTTTTGAATTTTACTTGTATTTCGTATTGGTCATTTCACTAATAAGGCACTGGAATAACACTAGGAGATATATACAAACTAGAAATCAATGTTTTTTATTTTTCTTTCTTGCATTATACTTCTGAAAAGACACTTTTACTTTTTGGAGTTAGAAAAGTTGTGCTATGAATTAACTATGATTCGTGTTTTTCAAACGAAACTTAAATTGATAATGTGTCTATTATAAAAATTTTCAGTACTTTTAAGCACTATAGAGCCCATATTCCGATGATGGGACCCAGAATCATCCTGTGCGACTGTTGTTGCTTTGTAGCTCTGTAACATAGCACTTTCAGATTATGGTCATCACTCAGTGAAACTTATTGCATAACCTTCATCTTTTGTAAAGTATTCCTACATGTGCAATGTTTTCTTTGTTCTTGACTCCCAAAGTATATTGCAATTTCTTGTTCGCTATTGTGCGTGGTTGTAATTTGCCATTTGTGAAAAGAAATACACATTTTATCTTTTTTCTTTTGTTAACTATTTCTTACAACAAATCAATAGTTACTTGTAAAAGTTCAACCCAAGTTAATTAACTTTTGTATGTCTGTCGTCCTGGATGACATAAACTGGCGACTGACTGTGCGTCACCTACTGAATGCAGAATATACAGCAGAATACGGAGGAATACCGATCTGTCTGCAGATTTATCAATACCCCGCGGAAATGAAACTCATCATGCTAGTAAACTACTGTAATTCATACCAATAATAATATTAAACTGTCGACAAGGCTGACTACTCCTAAAATTGTTCAGTCATGTCGATGTGATTTTAAAAGTAGCTCAATACTTTTAATTGGTGCTCATACTATCAGTAAATATTAACGTGTAGGAAGATGATTGATATGAATTTTCTTACATCATCGATTTCTGTAAATATTAAAAACAATATCTTTGAATCCATTTAATGACTTGTATCCTTGCGATTCTTAGTTTTTCATTTTGAATGGCCATTAAACTTGCAGCATGTCCGACTATAAAGGTCAGAATGAACTATCAATTTTTACAGAACATGTGGGCATTTCTGTTCTCTGAGTAAGAAAATATGTTTAAGATTTTGTCTCATTTTGCGTATAAACGAGGATAAAAAAATAAAAATACGATGTGTAACGAGGTAATTAAGATCTTCTCAAATTGGCCACTAGCCTAGTGTCTAGAGAGCAGCAACGATCACGTCAGCTTAAGATAGAGGTTGCATTATTCAAAATACATCGTTTTCTAAGAATCGTTTCTTTTTACAGAATCTTGAGGCAATTGTCCATAAGATCAACATTAATTTGCAGACATATATCCATCTACAGGATGTGTTGAATAATCCAGTGAGTACTAAACAACTGACATAGTGCCAGAAGTATTAATTGCTCGATATTTTCTTGATTTTATGAGCAACGAAGGACTCGAATTAAAATAAGTAGAATTAATCCATCTTTTTGGTCGTATTACTCATACCACACATGCAAAACATTGAGATACCTAACATCACTTAATTATCTTCATTTGAAAATACGTACTTCAGTGAAGAAAAGAAGTTAATATTTATTGGTGGATTTTGTTGGTTGCTGATTTTATTTCACTGCCAATAACATTACTTTCCCATTGCTTCCATCACTATTAATAGTGTTGATAAAAATTGATTAACAAATTTTGTAATGTTCTTCGTTATTTTGAATTCGCGTCAATTTTTTTGCCCTACGAACTGAGTCTCGCGTGAAATTTGCAATATGTGTACCAATATTTTTAAATATTCTAGTAAAATATTAATTGATTTTGGCGGGTTGGCAGAATTATCATGTTCTTTTCGTTAATCTTATTGATACAACATGAAGTATTGGTTTTTGAAAACTAATCAGTGGGCATGAAATTATTGAGAGCTATATCGTTGAGTAACACTTTTTATCACGGAGTTGCACATAGTTATTTTATTGATGTGTTTGAAAAATTGTATTTTGCAAATCCTTCGCGCTATCCCGAAGGTCCATGACCAAACATAGTTTGCGACAATTATAGATTGTCCAAAGGCTAGGAGACACTATCAGGAGTCCCACTTTGACAGTATCAAAAACTATAATTAAGAGTACTGAATAATTAAGATTATAATGCGTTATACTTTTTATAACCTAACAGATAAAGATCTCAACAAACTTGTCCTTTCCTCGACTACGTAAAGGCTGCGATCTTTAGAATCTTCATCGCCCTTTGGAACACACTTTCCACTTATTTTATTCACCAATGCCGAAGTCCTGCGAAATACTGTCGTTCACATCAAATTTCGGTCGATTACTATTGACCATAGTGGAATATAGATTATAAATGAGAAATTAAATGTAAAATAAATCACTCGCCTGATGTGTTAATACTTCATGTTTATTCCACAGAACTCAGACATCAGAACTCGCTTCAAAATGTAAGAAGTGAAAGAACATCAAAATTAGAGATGAAGATGTGAAAGTTTGTTAGCATTGTCCGTTACGTTTTTTGTGCGCTATTCTATTATTTACGAATGTTGTTTAATGGTATTTTTAATGCATTTTAAGGAGATTTTGTTGTATATTTCTTAAACTAATTGGGTGCCATGATAGATTTACACTTGAGATTAATGGTGTAATATTGAAAGGAATTTCCGAAAGAAGTTAAGTATTATGTGTCCTTTGATGAATTAACGGGAAAAATATCGCTTTGCTAGTTTTCATTATATAAAAAGTCATATAATAGTATGAAACGAAACCAGTTTATAAGGAACCGGTTGCAAGAAATGCAAGAATCTATTTCTTGCATTCGGTATGAATGAACACTGTTCCCCTTCCAACCAGTAGGGAAATTACCCTTTCTTCGGAGATTCGCCACAGGCATTTTCTTTCCCATACGTATCCATTACAATAAGACCACCTCGTGTCCAAGTAATTCGAGGTCCCCATGAATATTAAACCAAATAATGAAATGACACATGGTATTATGTGTTACGCCACTCGCCCATCCGGTTTTATCCGTTTATAATCATAGCCGCCTCAAAAAATGGACATAACCTCGAAAAAATTTGTGTAGAAATGAATCGGATGGTGTGAAATAATGGTGTGGACCTAGGCATCGTCTTAAGTTCAATTGGAATACGTGTATCGTTCGAAATGGAGAAATGTAAGAGAACGTAGTTTTGAGGCCTTCTACAGACTTTCCCGAGGTGGTGAAACAGTTATTCCTCTTGATGGAGAAATAATAAAGGACGTTTCCTTTTGTTGGAATTTCTCGGACGTCGCGTCAGTCCTCAGGGATCCCCTTCTTAGTCTGTCATGACGTGCCTACCTCGCTCTAGGATGTAGTTGTTTTCCTCTCAAGCTGTGAAACATGATTCATTTGCACGCGAATATATTTCTAAATAATCCTCACGATTTACTATGGATTTTGTCAATTGTGCCGTGGTAATAATAACTTATAATGTATTATTACGCTTTCTCTCACTTGGGGGATTGACGTTGGTGATATGCCAAGCGACATATATTTAGCTAGTCGATACCTGCACTTGCTGTCTCTAAACTGAGGTTTTGGTGATTGTGGATGTCTATTAGGGTGAGTCGCTTGAAATGAAAGAGAACATCCATTCTTACAGTGACTCTTGCATAGGGGATCGGCTCTCTTTTGCCTTTTCGAGGACCTCTATGGAAACTCAAAAAATACTCTTACCAGAAAAACATTTAGAGTAAATGTATTGTAATCCCCTGGAAATACTATTTTTAAAGCTTTTTGAACACACAAGTGTCTCAAAACGGATGATTCAGTTTCTTCATTTACTAGCGAAAGTGGTTGAGATAAGCAGTAGAGTTGTTAATTTATGTGAAGCTGCTGCAAATTGACGGTTTGTTAATTTTATCTTTAACATTTGATAGCGTAATATATATATTTAGTGTACGATGGAAATAACGTGTTTTGCAGCTCCAAACAAACTACCCATGTTTCCCTATTCTCAAAATATAAAGGTACAGTAGAACATCGATTAACAGTCTCGATTATCCGTGGTGCTCACTCGTCCGAAAAAGAAATCACCTATTTACATAAATCCAACTATTTCCACTGTTGTACATAGTTTCCTTTATACTTAGAGAAAGAGACCCTCAGGTATCAATACAATTTTGACTTCCATTGTATAATAAATTTGAGAAAAAAACAACTGATGCAAGGAAAATAATTTCAAATCGCAAAAATCAAAGACTGATTACTTCATATTTCAATTCCTGATAACGTGACTTTGTACACACATATGTATGTATTCGTACATAATTCGTTAAATAAAAAAATGTCCCGATTAACCGTAGTTTTCATTTATCCGTGCGACCCCCCCCCCCTCATTATCACGGATAATTGAGGATCTACTGTAAATGTTTAAATCAAGTAAGGTTATGACCCCTCTAATTGGAAAACCCATTCGCCGATCTTCACAAAGAACGCGTTCTTGATATAGGAATCGCACTTATATTTGCGAACATCTTACGTCACTTACGAATACAATTGCGCTATACTCTGGAAGTATATGAATCACGAAAAAGTATGACAGGTGTTTCGCGATTTGAGACCCAAGTTAACGATGTGTGTTATTTTATTCTCCACTACAATATACTGACGCTAACTCCATTTCTCCATACTGACCCGTTCTAGCTAAGAAGGTATAAACCACGATTACAATTATAAACGCGTTTTTTTTTTCATTGTAGTATTTCTAAATGGGAAATTTAGCGTGCCATTGAACCTTATCTACTTGGGGCGATAGGAGGTAGGAGGTGGGTGGTGTGGGCTATTGTTAGAAGGTGGGCTGGTTAGCTGGGCTTACCAACAACTTGGCTCACGTGGAGGTATTAGTAGTGGTAGTAATAGTGGGAGTTTGTGATACTAGAAGTGAAAGGAGAGTTCGCTTTTCAATTGTCATAGATATGTGAACTGGCAAACTGAAGTGAAAACCTAACCAGTTTTTTTCTGGCCCCACCGGGAATTGAACCCGAAGTGCCTCAGTGACAAGCATGCACGTTAGACCTAGATGCTCAGCTATGAGAGGCAAAAATGTTCCCGTGCCGAGAATCAAACGAGGATCCCTTGGGTGGAAGCCAGGCATCTTTAAATGCATTGAAATATTGTTAGTGGTTTCGAAAAGCACAGAAACTTAGATCCCTCGTATGAAAACGTTGTGACACGATTGTTTACATCAACATTCATGATTAAGCAAAGGAAATCATAAATTTAGTTGCTAGCTAGAAAACGAATCGATTTATCAAACAAATTTAGATAGTCGTGCGTGTCAACGTGTTCTTGTGGGCTGTTCGATTAGTCGATTCGTAGGTAACTTATTTTGCCAATATTCTTACTGGTTCGCTGCTGTCAGAAATTAAAACTGTATAAGTCTCGACCAGATAACCATGACGATAACAATAATAATAACAACAAAGATGATGATAGATGTAGGAACCGGGTGTTCTGTTGGATTTTGTAGAGTCAAAAGGTTACCTCATTTTCTCTCCTGGGTGTAGAGAACATGAAACAATGTGAAGTGTTGATTGATCAACGTGTTTCCCAAAAACACTTATATATTGGAAAATGTAATAATGAGTATCCATGCTTGACAGTTACAATTACTTTCCAAATGTGTCGAGAATTAATTATATGTAATAATTCCTTCAGTCCGCAAAAAGTGATTTTTGCATGAATCGTGATAGTAATGGTTTCGGATTATAATGTGTCTTCCGGCAACGTTGAGTTGCTTTTAGTTGCTGTGCGTTGCAATAACATTTAATAACTTTCCTAATGAATTGTGATACTTTGATTAGTTGGTTGTGTGTGTTTAGTGTGGGGTATCTACTTGCGTTTTCCTAAAATGTGCTGACAAATATTTTAATAATGTATAATTAATAAACCCATCTACTTGTAAAATTGAAATGGAATGAAAAAGTTGCTTTAGCTACTGCAGTGGGTGGATATTAATTACCTTGTGTAGTGGAGTATTCCACGTTGACACGCACAGCCTTTCCTGCTTCAAGAAGAAGTTATGTTATTTTACATGTTCAGTCTCCTAATTCGGGACTTAAAAAATAAAAACATATTGGTGGAAACGTTTTTTATCTTCATTGCATTTGTAGTGTGAGTGGAACCGAGAATTACATCATGCGATCAATTGTATTTGCCACCTCCCCCTTTTTTTATTCATAGAATTGGCAGTGAATGCTATTTTTAATTGTGAATGTTATTTTTTCCCTCGTTGTGTTTTACGTGTCATTAAAGTCTTTTGTACAGACAGCTGCAGCTAACCACTTCCCTGGGAATGTTAACTTATTGGGTAATATTTCAAAAAAATATGTGTGATCTACAGGATTTTTCTTCAATGAAACGAAATATTTATGGAGTGCTGCGCAGCGTCTTATTCTCCGAGAGAAATAAACTAGAAATCGAAGCATTGTTTCGTAAAGAAATCGTGTCGGAATTTACACGAAATATGCGCAAGACACCCTATATTGTCAAAAATCGCGACAAAAAGTTTCGTTTTGGTACCCGAATCATGGATACTATGACCGAGGTCAACGTGTAAGCCTCTGTTTATATAAACTCTCGCAATGTGGTGGAATGGATGATGATACACATTTCATGATTGCAATGGTCTAGAGCTAGAAAACTTTAGGTAGAAACTCGTAAGGAAGATGGAAACTCGATAGTCGATGGAATTAGTTTCACTAGTTCATTGTGGAAAATTTGTTATCGATAAATTTCATTACGTTCTTTGAATTTGAATTAATAATCCATTTTATGAAATTTGTTGTAATTCCGCATCAGTGATCAGACGATATTCGTATTCTGGGCGGGTAGGTGATGGACTGCCCTATTTCTCTCAGTGACTATCACGCTCTCTACTTGGAATGTTCTCTTAGTGAACGAATCCGAGATAGTTCTCCGAGGGAACGAATCATTTTTCGAATACGAGATAATGTGACCTCTGTTTCTACGGCGAAGGAGACTGCGGCAACGTGAGTTTCATCGTCGATTGTGAGAATCGATTCTTCGTTTTTCTGCTCGAACACACAAAACCACTCCAGGTTATACGCTCAAAGGCTGTACTGAAGCTGTTACGTATAGACACATCTTCGAATCTCTTCCCTCGCCGCCGTAAACTACACTATGCGTGTTTTGCGAATGTTAATGTTTGTGAAACTGCGGAAACTAAACGGAATTAATCTTGTTCTTGGCATGAGCAAAGCCGAACTCAATGTACTCATTATTCAGTTCATTGTAGCCAAGTGTGAATATTGCTTGCGTCTATCAGAATTATTTTATTGAATAAGCAACTGACTATCTTTTTCAGATTGAAACATATTTGTATCACAAGGTTTCGACACTAGGGCTCTAATGACCTTGATGTCGACAAACCGTAAAACCCCACTAGTTTGAAACTTAGGCAGTACAGTTTGACACATAAATAGTACAGTGTCCTAGTAACATGATTGAAACTACATAATATGCCAATAGAAAAAATAAAAACAAAGAAACAAAAATACAGAAACTCTGCACAAAATTATTTGTAATTACACTAGGGTTCTGTGTGTAATTTCTACTTTTGTTATTCTATTGATCTATACTTATTGATGTAATTTAAGGACTTTGTAACATGTAATGTCTTTCTTAATTAGATCAAAAATTATAGCTCAAGATAAAGTCGAAACCGCATACTTCTGCCTGGGGCGGCGTCTATTGAAACAATAAATCTCGAATTTACAGTAATTTTAATATTTTCCGAATAATCTATTGGTAATAATACTTACTTGTGAAATAACTTTTTTGTATTTTATTAAATACAATTTATTTTGGTATAGTTAATATTATAACACGTACCGAACTTCTTTTATACTTATCTTAGGAGTGTGCTGAAATGTTAAATCCGCCTCTGTCTTAGGGCCCTTGATCAGAATTGATGAGATGATCCCTTGCTTGCTTTTCGGAGAATAAATTAGCTTATTGTCCCCCATGTGATCATACGCAGATTTTTTACTGCTTTTTTGACAATAAATTTATTATAATTATTGGAAACGAGGTTTAATCCCAGATAATTTTGTGTATATTTTCTGTTTTCTGTGTTTTATTTTTTGTTGTTAAATATTTTGCATTTTTATTTATAACATGTTACTAGGATACTGTACTATTTATGTATCACCTGACGATGTCACAAACCAGTGACGAAGCGATGTATTTGAAATTTGTTATTTAATCTGAAAAAGGTCGTTTAAGTTAATAATTTATTGGTAATGCTTGATATGTGGTAGAAAATGAAATTCAGACAGTGAAACGATACCAGTTACACATATTATGTGGTAAACGTTAGGTCATTCTGTGTTCTTAGTTATCGGATATATTTTTATCGCTTTCATGAGCAGTGCATCTTATTGATAGTGCCTCCCGCTACGGGAAACGATCTCAACAGGATATACATTTTATCCCATACAACGTGTAATGTTTTATTCATTATTAAGGGCTTACTGTAATAATATTCGTAGAAAAAACTAGATTCTTCCATTTTTATGATTTTGATCTAGGAGCACGGAAGAAATAAAATTTCGTTACGATGTTTTGTAATGTGTGAACATCATTTAGTTTAGTGTGAAAATGATTAATGTGATTTCCTCAATTCGGGGAAACAAATGGGACGACAAATAAAATTGTCACTTTTCGTAATGATTCATTCACTCGCAATTAAATCACATGTTACTTTGGGCAATTTTTTATCTCCTGCTCTTGTCACGCTTTTGTCTCAATATTTATAGATCCCTCCCTTCCGAAGTGAAATTTCAAGAATTTTGCGGGAGTTTGTAAAGATCTTACAAGTTTATAGAGGTTCTTAATCGGTGTGAATTAATATTACGCAATAGTCATTTATATTTAATATTTGATAGTGTTTGAATTAAAAACTTTGTAAAGTAGTTTCTCTTTTTGTGGCGTGATAAGAGTCACAATCCTTCGTCACGTAATACATGTCACTATTTTCGGACCTCACACGCGACATGTTAAATATGTATAATAATAAAGAGGGATATATAAATACGAAACGAAATATTTCCTCGTCTTTTCATTTTTCTCTCTGGTTCTGTATTAATTGCCGCATAAATGTCGTTTTATACGAAATTTGAAAGCTTACGATGTATTATTAAATGTTTTATGGTCACTGACAATTATGTTACTGACAATTTATTGTAAACAAAGCTATTAAACTGTTTATGGCTTCGTGAACGACAAATTGCAGTATTTTGATAATATGCTATGAACGCAAATAATTTTGTAGACAAATCCACGTGTGTTCGAATATCTTTCGAACGAAATTGATCTGAATAATATGAATTTTTGTCCAGATTGATCAAGAGTGCCATTCACGTGGAACAAATTTTTAAAAAATTTAATTTTTTCGCAAATATGTAAGTTTGCTTTAATAATTTTCAGACATATCGGACAAATATATACCATGTACACGAAGGAAAAACGTTCCAGAAAGATTTGCCTTCAGCATCGATGATCTACAGCACCCAAGAAGCTCGATGTTCGTCGTACGAATGCTTCTAACTGCGTAACCCTGCCGTCTCAGCGAATTGAAATTAAATCGAAACTGCCGTCGAAGTGAGTCGGTCCAAGTCCTGACAGTGGGATACCGAGAAGGCTCTCAAGTATTTCTTTTCTTTTACTTTCCTTTTATCCTATATTCATATTTTTTCACTTTTATAGCTTTTATCTTCTTTAGTGGCCTTTTGTGTGTGCTGAACGCTCACCCATGTGCTTGCCGTGCATGGCGACCCGTGTCGGATGGAATGGGTGTCCTGGTGAGTTGAGGAATCATACATACCTAGAAGAACGCGTGTTAAATACGCTTTCTTTGGCGTCGCCCTCTTCTAGACGGGCGATCTGGGGCTAACCCACCCCCACAAATCGGCTTGGACTGGGTCGTCGACTGCACTCCAGGGTGGGGGAGGGGGGAGCAGGGGGTCCTTCCCGCAGGTCGGCGGTGTTGGACCAACCCTGCGTGTCCCCGCTATATCCCCGTGTCAACCCTGGCACACCAGTGGAGTGTCCCCCTGTTGAACTCCGTGGTGAGTGGGGAACGCGGGGATGAAATTTAAATCCATACGCACGGAAAAACCTGTCCCCTTCTTGTAGCCCACCCCTTTCCCCCTTTTCCTCTAGGAAGAGGCAATTACTTCGTGAAATTTCGTGGATTTACACAGATTTTTTTGTAAGGATAGCGACAGGCCCACAAAGCCTCTCCTCGTATTAATGAAATATAACGATGAGGGGAAAGACTTTTAAGTCTTATCAGTTCTGTACGTCTTGCGAAAGCAATTGATGATGTCACAGGAAAGCTTCAGTCTGTCGTGCGCCAGCGGAATGGTGATATTCTGTTGGAGGGTGGCACGCACAGATAAGCAGATCAAGAGAATTTTAAAACTGAAAGAATTGAAATAAAGACAACACCACATCATAGTCTGAACATGTGCAAAGGCATCGTAAATAACGAAGACTTTTCACATGAGTCAGATGAAGAATTGAAGGCATTTTTTGAGGCAAAGTATGTATCCAACGCCTTGAGGGCAAAATTAACCAATTTGGATACGTCTTTATAGATTTCTTCAGGAATGTGGCCTTTGGCACATGAAACAGTATCTGATCTTCCTTCGTATATCATTACTCAAATCCATAAACGAAACGGGACTTCTGCCACTAGTTCTCGGGAGGGTTTGAATTTAAATATATTTTCCCCCATTTGCTTTGAATTTCCATTTTTTCTCTCTCTAAATTTTCTTCTTCTTTGTTTTCGGTTTTTATAACTTGTCTCTCTCTCTTTTCCTTTCTCTTTATGTTTGGATATATTGTAATTTAGGAGGTTTTTTGGTGGGTATGGTTGAGTCATTCGGCGAGTCCCACACGCGGGGAGAGTCATGTTGGCTCTTCTTAGTGCGTAACTGCATTTTCGCTACCTATACAAGTTTTTCGGGCGCCAATGACCTTTGATGTCGACATGAGCCGTAAGGCCCTACAAATAAAAACATAATTGAATTTGTCTTATAAATGTCGTAATCTTGGCAAGAAGTGCGAGATGTGAAGTATTTTTTCTCTTCCCACTCCCCTTTCCACAGTAGTACAGCTGGGCGTACCTAAACTCGATAGATCCTTGGGTAAAAGGATAATTTCATCGTTAAACTTGACACTTCTTTAAGGATTAGGACTACGGGGGTCCACCTGTGCCCGTCCCCAGTCACTGGGACTGGAGTGCAGCCATGTCAGTAATGAGTCATAGAGTTTACTTTGCCAGTATTTTATATTATTAAAAATTGCGTTGTTGTTCCAGAATAATTTAAATATATGCCTAAAAAATGATGAAAAATGATATCAAACACAACCTTGCTCCAATCAAATGCATATATTACTACTAGTGCAAGAAATTAGATGACGAAAAGAATTAATAGTTTCTCACTGTCAGTATTTTCTCATTTTTCCAAATAAAATGAAAACATCGCATTTTTAGAACAAAACCTACCTGTACAAAATTTTAGGGCTCTAATGACCTCGATGTCGGCGACCCGTAAAACCACAAAAATAAATAAATAAAACGAAACAGCTCTTGTTCAGTTCAACCCGTTTTTCTGCCAACTTCATTTTTAGTACAATTTCTGTTTGTAGTTTTTGGCGATATTTGTGTAATGTCTTAGAGATTTCGAGACGAGTCTACGTAATCGGAAGCACTTTTCGGAAATTGTGATGTACTCTTAACCTTTTAATTAATAAATCGAATATAGTAATAACAATGAATATCGTGGTTGGACGGTAGAGCAGATCTTATGGTCTGAGTCTCGCCACTAAATAAAGACATTTTATTATTATTATTATTATCATAGTAATTATTGAATAGAAAGAGGAAAAAACTGTATTGTTATTCATTTAACCGAGAAGGAAGTCTTTAACTGACGTTACTCACGTCGTGTTCGAAAATGTTCTTTTCTCGACCGGCTTTTACCCCTCCGTGTGGGAAAAGAATGTTTCCTCTTCATTTCCTGTTCTGGCACGACCCTTACATTAGTTAGGTATTTTTATTCTTTTTAGGCACTCTTGTGGAAATACGTATGTTGAGAGAGAGCTGGAATGCGGACATCCTTAATAGAGAACACATTTGAGATACCACTGTTTGGAGACGGGTAATCATGTGTATTTTCAAGGATAGCTATAGCCACGATCTGTCAAATGGTGAAGTTCCCAAGCTGAAACAGTTGAATGTATTGTTCTGATTCGTTACTAAGCATTTTGTCTTGTTTCTTCAGTTGTGATTGTTATTTGCATCGGTAAGCATATATTTCCTTTATTCCGGTTTTTTGTGTTGTTTTCTTTTTCTTGTATTTTCCATCACCCGATTCTTGTATGTTCGTTTCTTGTTAATAATGTGTATTTTACAGTTACTTTCCAGTTCGTATTGAAAGGTGAAATAAATAATTCCTTCTAATCCCGGCTTTAAAAAATTGTATTTGATGTTCTCACCTTGCTTGTCAACTGAAGCTTGGATATTATTGTATTTCTTAGTTTCTTTAGAACTGTAGTGCCATTCATTAATCGTAGGAAATATTTTAGAGGGTGTAGTCATTGCGTTTAAAGGAAATTTCTGATGGTGAGACATCCGTGACGTAACCATTGACGTATAAAACGTGGAAGCAACGCGACCATGTATTCGTGCCTTGACCTAGAGTTACGATGACCTCGCATTGCCTTTCCGTCGTCATGCTGCCCACCCAACAAGAGCTCAAATAGCAAATGCATATGTTCTGAGTTTGATCAAGCTCGCTGCCGGATAACCACAAATGAATCTACTGATTATAATGTGGGTAATATACAAAAGGAAGATTTTAACAATTTAGAGATTTTGGACGTTCATTAGAATGAACCTCCACGAGAACACCGTCCATTGATGTGCTCCGTTTTTGTATTTTTTGCACCACCATACCCGATTTTCTCTTGAGAAGATCTTGCAAGAACAACGAATGTTTTATGTAAAGATTTGCTCCACTGGAACCGGGAAGGCCTTGCCCACTCCTGCTATTGTATAATTTTTGATGCTTTCTGCTTTCAGTTTTGCGTTACCGCTAAACCCATTAGCTTCTGCCGTTTGATGTTAAAAGCTGAAAAAATGCAGTTTGTGATTGAGCATGCAATATTTATGTTTGCGAATTCAGGGTCGGATCGTTTTATTGCATCTATAGAGTGGATTTTTTCGTAAGCAGAGAGAATAAACTTCAGGCACCTAAGGCGCTTCTCCTTTTCCGGACTGGCCCTAACTTTCTTTGCTGATAAGATGGGGGTGTTGTCATCAGGATCGTATAAGTCGTTACTGCTGCGCTTTTGGGGTTCTGGCAATGGTGCTTCGGTCTCCATCGATGTAGAAGCCATATTGTATGTTTCTCAGAAAGGCAATGGTAACAAGTCAAAGAGCCTGTTTTTGCTACTAATTCCCATAAGCATCTTACCGCACCAAAGGAACTGTTTTTAAAGCCATAACGAAACAGTAACGAATGTGGATAAGTGAGAATATTAAAAATACTTACATTAGTTCAATTTTCAATTTTTGTCTGCGTTCTTATAAAGTGATAAGTCAAAAGGTGTATTTTCTATTGAATGGAAATTGTCAGCAACTCTTAACGATTTTCTTATTATGTCAATAAAGATGCCACCATAAAATATTAACGTGTATGATTAAAGTTATATTATCGTTTTGCCAAACTGTAGGAATTCATAATGATACTTCAACTTAAAAGTTCTTCGGGAGTTTGTTTCGACGTCTATTATTCCGAATCAATTACAATGGCATTAGTATACCGTAAATGACTAATTTTGTTGCTAATTGTGTGAGTATGGTCAGACAATACAATAGAACCGTGCTTTTTATAATGTTTTAGGCAACTGTTGTCTGTCTTTTCCTGACGTCTTTGTGTTTGTATATATGCTAATTCAAGAGGGTTTTTAGTGGGTAATACTGAGTCATTCGGCGAATCTCACACAGGGGGAGAGTCATGTTGGCTACAAGTCCGTAACAGCATTTTCCCTACCCGTTAAGGCTTTAATGACCTCGGTGTCAACGAGCCGTAAAGTCCCAATAATAATAATAAATAGAACCGCGCTTGTCGCTGATGGGTAATGAACAGTAAAACGAACTGTTGAGAACACATTTACACTATATGAACTTGTCTGTACGGGACAAACCTTGTCTTAGAAGATACAACTACCAACGTTTCGGCCATCATGCTGTGGCCTTCTTCACGTCGTACAGACCTAAGTCGCTGTCGTACTCTGATATTGTATNTTGGTAGTAGTATCTTCTAAGACGCGGTTTGTCCCGGACAGGCACGTTCATACTGACTCCGGTTGCGGAAGCCTACGTTCATACATTTACCGTGTGTTTTAAATTACAATTTAGGAACAAAAATAAATACAACACACCGAGCATAAAACGAAAAACATCACACAAACAACAGCATTATAACTTTTCTTAAACTGTAGGTCTCTTGTGTAAATAAAAAATAGTAGTATGGTGCACTTGACGCCGTTGTAGAATGTTAATTGTCGGTTAATTAGAATCGCCTCGAAAACAATTGGGCAAAGAATTTCCGTCGCTTGCCCTGAAGACAATTTTGACAATTGCTTAAAATCCAAAACCCCATTTTATTTCGAAATAATCATCAAATTAACTTAACATTCTTTTATAAGCAACTCCTTTTTTTATATTCCAATTTCTAAAAGTTACCAAAATTGGTAAAAAAGTAAAAAAAAAAAATTTGTTCATAATACGCAAATTACCATTTATACACGTCGCGTAGAGGTGTGAACGTGAACAACTACAATATTTGATTGTAAAACTGATTTAAATTAACCGGGGATCCAAGTAAACGAAAACCGGTTAAGTGTGATTTTATTGTGTTAGATATTGTGTGATTTTATTGTGTTAGATATTAGAGATCATAGTGATCGTGTTCTCCTTTGTGCATTAGTGTGACACGCACAATGCGTGTAGAAATCAATTCCGTGCGTGGCAAGTTAATCACTCGAGTTGAACCCTCTTCACTTTCGGCCGGTAGTTGGGAGAGAGTAGTTCACGTTAGCGACGTCCGCGTGCTTAGCATACCATGCATCCATCCCGTGAGCTTTACTCCTTCCCGCCAAAGAATTTCAATCAGTTTCTCCTGTAGCATTCGATTTCACGAATATTTGTTCTAAAATACTTTCACTTCTTTATTTCTACTCCACTATAAGGGCAATAATAAAAATGCATCTTTAGATGTGTAACCACTCTCAAAATATTTGCCATTTGAAAGCTGGGCTAAAAGAGATGACTATTTTTAACTTATTTCCGTCGTTCTCGATGGGACCCTTTTTTCGTCAAAACCCTATGCTGATATTAGCGGCTCATTGAGTATTTGCAACGCAAAAGTTATGAGAGGGCGGTTTCTGTGGAGGATATCACCAATAATTTTATTTGAATTGTGGTTAGATAAATCAACACCAATATAAGAGAATTTTTTGATAGTTATCAAAATACTTTTGCTTATAGTTCATTCTGTATGATTCCTGCAATTTATTTTATTTATATACTTAAATTTTGTGAATTTTGTTACTTGGAACGAAGAGGTCTAATCAAACTTACGGGCGACGAAGGGTTACTTCAGCTAAATAAATACTTTGATATTAAAAGTATAAATAGAAGAATGAGATCTCCTATTAAACATTTTCTTTTCTTAAGAATTGAGTGTAAAATACAAATTATTGAAAAACGTTTGTGGAAAGATAAATGAAAAGTGATCTTGAAAAGTTAAGCAATAGTAATTCTGTTTTTGCAGTCTAATTAAAAATGTATTTTTCGTTTGTCGCTTAAGATTCTACAGATTGCTTTTTCTCTAGCAACTAACTCCTAATTGTTTACGTTGATACAATTTCAATAACAATAATTACACATGATTGCCAAAAAGTATACAAGAGCGTGTCAAACAGCGGAAAAAAGAGATATTTCCAGCATATGAGAAAGATTTTTATCTCCGGCTTATACACCGTAAAGTTATTCGTTGTTGTACATAGAGGAAATATATTTCTTACGTCTTATGGCTCTCCGGTTTTCGCGACTTCAGCGATTCTCTATCCATCAAGGGACCCAAAATCCACATCTTGCATTCATTTCCTCACAGTTCGTCCTTTCTTTATGTAATATTTATTAGGGATAAACTCGTGTTGCATTACTTACCTCTTTGAATGAATGTTTGGATGTATATAAGTTAGGTGATTCATGCATCTGGTGTTTTCGGCTGCCTCTCGTACATCATCATTTCCAGTATGTATTAAAAGTACAATTACAAAGGAATGAGTTTCCTCGTTCTCTGTAAAGCGTCTAACATACGGACCGTGGCGCGTATGATCCAGATCACTCTGAGCTATGAATTAACGCGGACTGATTTGGAACGGTCATATTTGTTTTCCTGAAGCGATTTTATTCGGCAAGTAATGTTTTCGTTTCTATACTGATTTTTTCCTTCAATTTTTTGGTATGATTTTGTATGAAATCTATTTTGCTGGATTTTGGTTAGTCAACATTGTTATGATAACTGACAAATTGGATGAACTACTTCTCTTCTCTTCTGGCTATAGAAAAGAGAAACGTCTACATTATCTACTTCTTGGATATTTTTGAATGTGACATACTTATTTTGCAGTATTTTGACATGAAACCGTGTGCCTTGCAGGACTCAGGATCGCTGAACTGTCATTCACTGACAGTTTTACTGAAAAATGAGGGCTTTAAATTAAAACAAAACAATCACAACTAATTTTTAACATCGGATTTTCGTGTTCAGCGACTCCGAGACCTGTAGGGTACTCAGTTTCGTGCCATAATATTCAGAATAAGAGTGTTTATTCAAAAGTAACATTCTGCCATGTTAAATCCCATTTAAATTTCAACCCCTCGGTGGCACGGGTTATTTTCCACCAAATAGGTTGAAACTTTGCCCACCTCACTTTTTTTGCATTTTAATCCGATCTGGGGAGGGGGGGGAGCGAGGTTCGATGAAATTCGAACTTAAGTTTTTTTACGACCACATTTAATACAGCAGGATACATCTCGGCCACAGATGATATTCATACTCTCGTTAAAACTTCCTGCTGGAGCGGCAAAAATTGCGTTGTGACATTTTCCACCTAATTTCTTACTGCATCTACGAGCACAATACGAATACCGGGTATAAAAAGACTCAACAAAACTCTGGATTCTGAATTATTTGATGTACCGATTTTAATGTAATATTATTCCAGTTCATGTTTTAATTAAACTGATAAGGTGCCAATTTATGAACAATTCTTTTTCGAATTTGGATTGTTTCGAATTATTACGAATACGCTCTTGGGGATGTAGGGTAGCGTGCGTATTAATTTCTAATATGTTTCCTCCGTGTAGTGTATCATGACACGTCGTGTGCTACACTTGGTCGAGTGAAGGTCACTGGCACTTCGCCATGAGGTGTGGACGTCATCAAATATCGGGGGCCTCGTGTCTCGTAGTAGGGCTACAAAGCAATGGAGGATTTCTGTTCCTTCGAGGAGACGCGCGAAACTGTTGAAGGTGGTTTTATCTTCTCCATGCTAAACTGCAGGGACGTAGCGAGGATTTCACTGAAGGAGCGAGAAGTCCGACGAGTTAAATGAAATAATGTCTTAATTTAGTTTTTTTTCTTTTCGAAAATAACGTTTATTTTACTTGAGTCACTTTTGTTAGATAAGCATATGTACAAAAATAGTTTTACCCATAAAAAGGTAATGTAACCCCTGTATGAGCGCTAATGACTCAGCGCGAGCACAATAATTGATATATCGTTAAATTAACATTCCTTTAGCTCAATTTAACCACTCCAGAACTTTCTTTTTCAAATATCGTTTCGTAAAAGGTTTTGGAGGGTTCAGAACCTACCTCCCCAGAACTCTCCTTGGCTACACGGAATTTTATTGTTGTTGGCTCCATGTAACCTTGGTGTTTAGGAATGGTGACCAATTGAAATTCCCCTGTGGATCATGAACGAATGTGAATTCTTAGCGGTTATCGCGTCTGATAAGTGTTGTATAAGATGTGTCTGATAAAAGTGTTATGAAGAGGTAAAGGTCTAACAATTTATCGTACTGTCTTTATTTAATTTCATTTTATACGAATATTGAAAGGAGCGTTGCGGGAAATAATTTTGTTCTGAATATGAGGAATCCAAAATAGATCCCTCCCTCTGAAAGCAAGAAAGGATCATACCGCGTTTTACACATAACTTCGCAAAACGATGGGTAAGTTCAGATGGAACACACGTGTAAAAGTGAAAATTAAAGGAATTCTTCGATTACTAAACGGAATGGGAAGTATACGTGAAATGTGTATTGTGAAAGCATTAAAAAATGAAGCGATGATTATACATAAATGAAGCAATGATATAATATAAAAGAGGTTTTATATTATATGAAAACATAACACTAGGGAAGTGTCGTTTGGATGATTAAACAAGCCTGCGAAAAATATTTTTTTTAAAACTTGCTTCAGTTTTGAAATATTTTTTGGCACTTATTCAAAAAATGTTAACTTTTTTGTATTACGTAAGGTTACCTCACAAAAACGGCTTGAAATTTTATAGAAATACCTAATTTAAAATAAAAAAAGTTGACTTCGTTTTTATTGCTACACGAAAGAGAAACATGAAACACTTTTAAGTTGTACTTACAAAATGTTTGTAAATAGTGTGAACACGAGTCTTTGTTAACACATTTTTTTCCCAAAACGTCTTTTACCATTTTTCTTAATTAGCTGAGAATCGGCTCTTTTCCGCATCCAACAGTTGTCGATTATTACGTAAATATTCCAATTACGTAATAATCTTTTCTTTCTTGATGGGATCTCTCGCCTGGTTCTCATTAATCACATCAAGATTTTCCGAAAAGTAGTCCAAATCGGAGTGTAAGATGGCGAACGTTCAAGCTCGTGTTGCAGTTCAGCTTCTTCAACTTTTCAAACACATCTCCCACAATATTCAATATTGTCTTGTCACGTGACTTTTCCCAGTTTGAAAGCGTTCCAGGCCTTTTATTTTTATTTCTTCTGTTTCTTAAAGTATTATTCTGTTATAATTTTCCTGTATTGTGCCCAACCAAAACACTTTCTTCAACTTTACCTCTGAGAAGCCCGATCTAGTATAGATGGGTGGAGAGTAACAGGTAAGTCGGGCCCATTGGGGACTGGGTGTTTTGCTGAGTGAATGCTTGGGTGAGAAATCTCATTTATAATTTTAAATAAATTAAATCCTTTCACGTTACATCAGCAAAAGTAACAGTCATCACATGGTGTTTGGGCTCCTTCAAAACCATTGGTATACCAAAATTGACAAAACGCTTCTTTTCTTGAGACCACTGTCTAAGTTCTTATACACAACTGAATTAACTTTGTGACTGGTCCAAGTCTTTTTTTTTGTCTGCTAATTGTACGCCAAAAGAAGTAAAATACACTTTTTTTGTCAAAATTTGAATATTTTTTTATCTTCATAGATAAAGTTGATAATTATAGTAAATTACCACATCTATAAATATTTTTCGAAAATACTCTCACCTTTACATTTTATATTAGAGAACTAACACGNCTTTATCTTCATAGATAAGTTGATAATTATAGTAAATTACCACATCTATAAATATTTTTCGAAAATACTCTCACCTTTACATTTTATATTAGAGAACTAACACGAAAAAAAATGTATGAGCTGGATTACGCTGCATGAAAGTGATCTACTTTGAACCGGATTTCACTTGTGTTTCACAGAAATATTCAACAGATTCAACCAATGCAGATGTTTGAAATTACTATCTCGCAAATACGAAGAACAATCAAAATATTTTAAATTTGTTTGTAAATACTTAGCCTTCTAACGGGCACTCTTTTACTTATTTAGCAATTATTACAAAATAAACCTTTCGTGATAGATTGTATCTTTGTGATAAAACCTTTCATGATGTTTCTTTAATTCTTTTTTTAGTTCAGCGTCATAAAATATATAAAAATCACTCATTACATTTAGAACATTTGTTCCATCACAGGTTTGTGTTATTGATGTATCTTGAACCAGTTTAAACAAAGGTGTAGTGCGATATATTTTATACTGCTTTAGAGGTTTTATTACGTAGGGTGTTGAGCAGGAATTTTCTGTATGAATTTCACGGTTATGTCTGTTATTCAAGATTTCCCATTTGACGTAGCTTAATTAAATGTAATGTTTCGAAAAAATATCCAGGACATTGAAACCACTCCATGTTAAGATTACTTGGTGGTTCATCTTAGTTTCGTATGTGCATTGAAACAAGACTAAGTAATCGATTTTGATGGTTAATATGATTGTAAGTAGACGGCGTCCTTGTTAGAATTATTTCCAGATTTGTATATATAGTTTTTGATGCGCTATATAACATTAAAAAAATTCCAGTGAAATAAATTTTATTGCCAAACTTGGCCCTCGCCTACTGACTTATATCGTCGATTCATCACAGATGAAGGAATCTGCATTAAAAATTGGTGTGGAAAATTATATTAATTCGTTTAAATCTTTTTAAAACGAAACGATGTACGTCTCTTTCGAAATGAAATGTTTTGATTTTTCTAATAATAATAATTTTTGGTATGGCTCCATTTTGAGAAATTGCATTGGACTTCTTGCTGTATTAATAAAATGTAAAATGCAATACACTCAAATGTTGATTTTTTATATAATTTCATCGTGTATCCAACGAATTAATTGACATTCCCAACTTGTTTTTGTGGGGCATACAATCTGAATATCGATTCATACATTGTGTTCGTTTATGCATCTGAAAGTGTTGTAATATGTACCAAAATCAATTATCTAATTCATTCTTAGCAACAAAAGTTGATTGGATCAGCAGTGAATGAGCAGGTTTAGCGTAATACTGCGTAATTATGCATCTGTCACTTGGTGGGAGAGGTGGCAATATGGAATTTTTTATTCCGTAATCCAAATTTTTTGTTGAACAGTCTGCTTAAAATACTTAGACTATGAATTGTTAGTTATTTGTCAATTACAAAGTTGTAGCTTTAAAAATTACCTAAAGTACCCTGTCATCGGTTGGAATTTGTTGTCACCTCACAGTGAGTTATTAGGTGTATGTGTCGAGGAAAATGGTTGGCTTGGCGAACAAATATGCAATTTTTTTAAACAACTTTTTTAAAACAACCGTAAATCATACAGGGAGAACCTCTGTGAAAATATTTTCGTGTTCAATGAGAAGAATATCGTTTCATATAGTTTTTTCTTTTATATTGAAAGAGAAAATCAGACTAAATGAACTCAGATTTATCTTCTTTTCAACACCTATAACCTCGCCCTTGTATCTTTTACTTCTCTTTTTGAGAATCGAAGACTCGTACGTTTTTGACTCGTACTTTTACGTTTTGAATGGATGAATTAAATTCTTGGATTAGTGACGTAGGAAAAACAAAAACTGGTCCATTGCAAGCCCCGAGAAACCTTATCTATGGGCTGGACTGGAACTGAACATGGACGTCGAAGAAAGTGCGTTTGCTGATTCCCGATATGCGGGCTCGCCGTTACAACACGCTCAACTTGGAAACAACTGGTGGTAGACTTTCCGTGTGAGCAGGCCACCTAAATAGGTAATTCTGTATCCAGAGTGCCTGTCTCTTATA
>NNCF01125938.1:1025228-1049739 GCA_002313205.1 Laupala kohalensis
CCCCCCCCCCCGAAAAAAAAAAAATTGTTGAATTTTTGTTGTTGTGAGCGTGTGTTCACTACAAGAACAAAATGCCGTTTTCTACACGTTCTCTGAGACAAAATATAATATGATTCATATAATTATAATATAAAAACATAAAATTATGGAATATAAAAAAAAATGTTTCAAATATTTATTCGCCACTTATGCTTGGAAGCTTTAAATCCTAGGATTCACAAGCAATTCTATGAATAATAAATTTAAGTTTCCAAATCTAGTCTCTGTAGGTTTTTAAAAGAGAAATATCGTTCATGTTTAAGTAAACGACTGTTAAGGGTAAATAACATTGTCACCATTTGAGTCCAATCATCTTGACTACTGGCTCATTCATTTTCGAGACGGAGGGGAAAAAACTAAACTGCAGGCTTTGTGTTCCTAATATGGCCCGAGATTCTGGTCTTTAACTTTTGCAAATTTCCAGAACTGTAAAAAATAACGTAGCTTATTAATGTAAAAAATCCTTTAAAGTTAAAATTTGTGAAAACTGAAAAATGTTGAAAATTTACTGTTTTCTTTTCGTCTATTTCTGGTACTTTGGACGTCGAAAATTTGGGTTTCACCATAAACATACCATCAGCATTTTACCATATACAATGTATCAAAAAATCAGAACTACCCTATTTGATGCAAGGAAAAATGTACATATTAACTATTACATAGATGTGCACTAAATTTCCACGTGCAGGAAAGGATAAACAGTTTGTCAGACAAAACACATCCTGGAAATAACGTAACCCCCCCCCCAAAAAAAAAAAAAATNCCTGGGAGGAAACATAACTTGTTTCGAAGCGCAACGTGGTGTCACTGGGAGTAACTAAAAAGGGTATATTTAGCCTTAAAATTGTCTTTTAGAGGATAAGTCTATTGATACAAACTTTTTAAAATAAGTATTAATATTTTGAGGGTGACATTAGTTCTTAATGGTATATTGAAAAACAGTTTCAAAAATGAAAATTATCAGATTTGGACGTTTCACTGGGTTTAAAGATTGTTTCACGCAGAAAGCGATCTGTACTTTCCGTACGGAGAGATTTGTGGGTAGTTGTGTAAGAAAGAGTGGGGAAGGACGAACCCGATGAAGTGTTCCATCCAGTTTGTTATTCTCTGGTGTCTTTCTCGCATTCTATAAAAGACGTTAACCTTGCCCCACCTTTCTTCAGGGAGTCCTCGGAAACTGGTTATTAGGAATTTCGTAAATGACCCAACGATGAGATTATATCGCGCTTTATGTTTGACTTTTCTTCCTGTCCAGTCTGAAAAGAAATTCACATAATCGAAAGTTGTGTCGAGTAGGGTTTTTTATTGTGTCAATATTACATCCAAATTTGGAGTCATATGATAGATGCAAACACCCGAATACAATATAAACGATTATGTTAACGAAGTAACGCGATCTACATTTAACGATGCTTTCTGTAAGCAAAATATTACATAGCGTGCTTTTCTGCGTGGAAGAAAATATATTAAAAATATATTCTTTGGGTTTCCTTTTTTAAATCAACTCTGTATAAAACAAATGCTATAATTCGATGCGATTTTTATTTTTGCATTGGGTTTGATAGTCAAAAGTTCACAACCAGACATTTCTTGTTTTTCCTTCTGTGCTTTACATTATGCGGGAATTACGAGAATCGCTCTCGCTGTCACGCTACTCATAAGGAAGGTACTGTAGTACATTTCCTTCCATTTCGTCAACTCTATGAAATTCACTTGAATGAATCATTGCGTATTTCATGTGTACTTGTTGACCTCAGATGTGCTCTTGCTTCGATTCCCTCAATTTTTATTTACTCCAATTCTTTCATGTATCGTTAAACTCATGACCATACCAGTGTGATGGCAACTGTTGCGAAATACCCGTATACCTTCTACGCTGAGAACTTTTTCTCAGAATTATTTTAGCGGGTCCCTGGTCTTTTACTCTCACTCTGTACTTGTTCAATTTTGATAATATTTGTGCGAAGGTCTATATAATTCTAAAAAAATTGCGATATCAAATGAAGGAGTAAGTTGTAACAATAATTGTGATTCAAGTTCCGTGCATTGTTCAAGTTTCATCGACTCAAACGTGATGTCGTTTCCAGTTTCAAACCTTCATTGTGTTTCGTAATAAATCAGTTGAAATGAGTGTTGCTTTGAACCGTTGGGTTTAAATTTATTGTACTACAAAAATTCTGACGCAACTTCTACTTGATCGTGGTAGTTGGGTGATTATACGGAAATGGGAGAAATTTGCGATACACAAGGGAGTGAAGTCCATGAACAAGCACAACGTTTTCAATAGATCCAACGTCTGTTCGCAAAACAACTGAGGTTATTGAGCAATGAAGCAGGTTACGTTGGTTCCCACCACATCAGCCGCTTCTTTAAGACCATCTTTACCTTCACAGGCGTAAATTTCAAAAAAATTATAAAGGAGATGGGAAACTGTCGTAAATAAATTATTATTTGTGTCATACACATTGATTCTGTAAAATGACCCAATTCATTTGTACCAGTATGTTGTACTAGCAAAAAAATAAAAAATTGAAGGAAAAAAAACGAAATCTAACTGGATAGGATGTTTTGGGCTTATGTTTCCCAATTTCAGTAGAATAACCCAGACGTAATTGTGAGTTTATGTTCTTCTTGAAACCTCATAAGTTATGCTGCCTAACATTGGTGTTAGTGGACTGAGATGGGTGGATCCCAAATTCGTGACGAATGCTTTCTGAAACTGCTAGAAATGCGTTGCCAATCGACGAGCAGGCTGTTCAGTATGTGCGAGCTTCAATTCTTCTGGAAGACCGAGCTTCAAAGGATCAACCTTGAATTGGTGATGCACGACTCTACTCTCAGGACTTCTCTCCTGTTGAGATTCCTTTGTGTGATTAGGATTCATCGGAAGATATTTTCGACGTACAAGATAACCCGGTTGGCGCCTGAAGCTCACATGGATAGTGTTGGTTCCCCATTTTATTGGAATTCAATTTTTTGTGTCCATTTCACTTCTTTGATGAAGCTTCACATTTGGAAAATCACAAAAGCAGAAAACACTATTTTGGGGGAATTTGTAATTTTCTTATTCTTTTTCCACTACTGGTTAAACTTCTTTCTTTTGGGTTGTCTCTTCTCTTTCTTATATCTCTATTTAAAAAAAATATTTTAATGAATTAACGCTGCCAATGAGATATCTTCCGTTAAATTTTTACGAAGTCTTTGCTATATTATTTCTGATACGTGTGTTCGTAATTTGACCTTATAAAGGAAAGTAAGCAACGTCCTTAGACCAATAGTATCGTTTGGAAGCCCTTGACCAGTGGGTATTCGTACACGTGAAAAATGTTCGTAATATTCATAAGAATATATTCACAAAAAGTATATATCTTTTTCATTCTTTTCCATTACCGGTTCCAACCCGGTTTAGCGAACACATGGCCACTACCTGGGTTTTGGTGTCTCATATCATAGTATTGTCTCTTTCTAGTTGGTACATCTCTTTCAGAATTATAACTTATCTCTCATGTATTGTCCCATTCTCTTTCCTTCTCTCATGTCCCTCCTTTATTTTCATTATAATTTATATATATTAGTGTAATAATAGCGAAATTGTAAGTAATATGTAAATAAGCATAATTATAGCGTAATTGCATAAAATACGTGAAATCGTCTCGTGGCCACGCGACTGTGGTTTTACAGAGCCATTCGGTAAACATGTTCCAGTTTCGTTTCTGTTTGATTTTTATGTCCTTTGTACTCGAGTGTGGTTGAAGTGATACACCAGTACGCATCCATTAAGTGTCGTAATTGAATGAAAAAATTCTTCATTGAACCATTATTTAAAAGTAATCCGTACTAATATATAAATGCGTAACGTGAAAGTGCGTCCGTCTGTTTGCTACATGATGACTAATCCCCCGGGGACTTACATGTAGTAAGTACGTGTTTGGCACACACACGGCCCCGAGCTGAGTCTGGCAATACTTCCTCTTGTTTAGGCTCCTTCCTTTCTCTTTCCTGCCCTTCCTTGTTCTTTTCGATCCCGACGCTATGAGGGCTAGGGTATCTTTCATTTTCCTCATTTTTTGTTATGTAATTTGATGTATGTTTCGAGATCTGTTTTGATAGATTGTAATTCAGGAGGGTTTTTAGTGGGTATGGTTGTCATTGGGCGAGTCCCACTCGCGGGGAGAGTCATGTTGGTTGTCCTTAGTGCGTAACTGCATTTTCCCTACCTGTACAACATTTTAGGGCTCTAAAGGCCTCGATGTCGACGGGTCGTAAAGCCCCGCCCCCCAAACAAACAAACAAACAAACTGAGCCGATCGTGATGATAGCAAGGAGATAGCCTATATTCATCCTGGACATTTAAACTAACTTTTGCTTTTAAAATGTGATAAGAAAGGTGGAAAAAGTTTTTGACAAAAAATGTCGATAAAATCGAGAGAGAGAAAAGCGTTGTATTCTATTACGCAGTCTAAACAGTTAGAGATAGATCACAACTATTAATGGTAATATTGTTTGTCTCATAAAATGTCCGTGACAGCATCTATCTATCTACTAAAATTAACCTGAATTATTGATAAAACATTATAAAAATTGAAGGGTTAAAATACTTAAAATTAAGAAAGTAATTTAAGAAAGGGCTCTGAAGCGAAAATTCGACCGACGCAGCTCGCGTGAGATGGTGAAAGTGTGTTGTCTAGGTTTGTATTAAATTTCTATTATTATGAATTTGACGAATTAGATTGTTCTACGTGGATTTAAAAACCGGTAGTCAAAGTACTTTGATTTTACAATATAGATAGATTTTATTTTTTCCTGAGTAAAAGAAGATTCCTGAGTCTAAGAAAAATACCGGGTAATCAACTAGTATACTCGTATAATATTTCCGCAGATACGTAGACAGATAAATTATAAAACGATCATATATAAGTAAGTTAAGATGATCGCAAGGCAGTGTTGCCAGATGCAAGAAAATAAAATTTGTTCATTTGAAAAATTAGGAGAACATAATTCAGTATACGCTATTAAGTATTATTACCCACATGGTGATCTAATATGCTAAAACTATAAAAACTTCGACGATATTTTTTACTCCCTCTTATCTCAAGAACGTCTAATCTGTGGAAATATACGGTATTTATATATTGTTGTTGGATTTTTGCAACAGAAATTGAACGTAATTAAGTGAACATACTTTTAGTATAACTACTGTTCTGACCATGAAGTCATTAGCATGGCCCAAATGTTCATACTCAAGGACAATGAATGTTTGGCTAGGTGTAAAATATTGAGACACACTGTTCGTTCTCGGTTGTAGAAGAATAGAATATGGAAAGGTTTGGCTCATTGTTCAGATGGATTGATTCCTTTATCAACGAGAGAAAAAAATATTAAAGTAGGGACTCTAATGACCTAGAAGATGGCGAATTCTACCCCCCCCCCCCCCCCCCCCCNAAAACTGAAATACAGATGGGATGGTAAGTATAAATTCGAAACCCTGTATTCTTTCCTGTGAAAATTTAATGGAGATCCCTTTTTGAATAAGTATGAACAGAAATTGAAATTAAAATTGCGTACATTTATTATCAACGACCTCCGATTGTACAACGTTTTTTATTTGTGTATTTTTTGCCGTGAATTGTATCCCCATTTTTGGACGTTTACCTTTATGTATTAACGAGCCTATCCTCCTCACCTTCCAGTGAATATCTGCCGACCAGTAATCATTTTTATGTTTACGAATCTCGCTGAGCAACTTAATTATTCCTTATCGTTTATTGTGACCTGTTTGTCACTTGAAATAATAAGTTAAATGAATAAAGAATGGAATATTTTTCCTTTCTCTATTAATCCGTCTGACTAGTTTGTTTGCTTTTGTTAGTGGATACACTATTTCGTCAGTCTCTTGTTCGTGTATACTCTGCTCGAGAGTCGAGTTTTCCGGAAAGTCCAGATCATATTTTGCTCTCGGGAACTGCTAGTTTTCTTTTCGGGAATTTCGAACCTTATGCTCCAAGATTCACTTGAAAAACATCGAAGAAATTAACATTTACACATATCTACTTATAATTTTATTACTGTAGTGTTGGTTGGTATTCTTTGTATTTGTATGTGTTGGAGATGGTGGTAAACCATACGTGAAATTTTAGGAAATAATTTAGTTCTATTCTTGAAGCGTTTCTTAAAAGAAATGCCTGTCCCCTGTGTTGTCATGATCGGCCTTTTCTCTCGTGTTGCACCACTTGGATTACGAATAGGAAATCATTTTTCTCGTAAGTGCTGGCAGCTAGGTGTGGAGAGTCAAGAAAGAGTTACCAAGGAGTGACTCAACGTGCTAAAGAGCTCTTCATGATCCACCTGGACGTAGTAGTGACCTTCATGCACTTCTCGCGGAGTGTAGTGTGTTTGGTTGCCCCAACACGCAGCCTTGGTCTCGTATTTTTGTCCCAGAATTATGGAACGTTTGTTGAAGGAGCTTGGGACATTCGCGAGGATATGCTCGACGTGTAATGTTAATAGTTTAGGAGGATACTCTGCGCGTGGTGTAATACTCCCAGTGTTTGTGGGAATTTAGAAAGCGAACGTGAAAAAAATACCGATAGATGTTAATATGATAGTGCAAAATTGTTTATCCAGCTTTCCAACTTATCCGGATCGTTATCAAAATATACAACATATTTTTTTAAAGGCAGTAGTTTGTGTAATTTATATTTCAAAAAGTCACGTTATGTTTATCCAACTTATCTGAGTTATTATAAAAAATATGCAGCATGTCAAACAAAAAGTGCTGTGGTTTGTGTAACCCTTACGGTATTTTTACTCAGTGTAGTACTATTGTTTTTAAATAGTGTTTTGTAAATATTTGTGTTTCTTAACTTTCATATAGAATACATAGTAATTACTCTGTCTATTGTACATTATTTTCTTAAAATCCGTATTATCGATTATCTGGTTTACCAGTGGCAGCTAGTCCGTACAAACGGGATTCTTCTGTTTTTTATTTTATAACAAACTTTGTGATTGTATTTTTTATGGTGAGAGAAAATTTCAGTTCTATTCTATTGAATGACAATAATATATGTTCGAGGTAACTTTTCAAAATAAGAGAAGAAACGATTGATGGATTGCCCTTCTGGTGCTGATTATGGCTGTGGGATTCCTTTATTCTGGTTGGTGCTTCCACATAAAAGAGCAATTTCTTTTGAGTCTGTATAAAATCATATTTCTGTGTTCGAAATATGTTATATTTCAAAGATGGGTGCTTGTGACAAATTAAGTTAAATACTCCAATAACATACCAACAGCGAAATATTCTTGAAACCGAAACCCACAAATAAATAGAAGCACCTGGAGACTTACTTGATAGGTCGTTACTGTTATAGCGCCTTATTCTGTACTGTCACTTTTCAGAGGTTGAACGTATACACTGCGTGAATACCACAGTGTCCCCTGTATTATATCGTCAAGAAAACGCAGTTGCAATATTATATATTGTTCGACAAATGTTTTTCTCGTGGCGATTGTGATATTAGCGAGAAAATCTGTAACTGGTTGCAAATCAAGTACAAGTCCATGCACTAAATGTAGGATACGGATTTTTAATGTGCATTTTTAAACATCGTGTTTATCGCCCTGTAACACAAGAGGAAGGTACTTGATGCGCTAGGTGGCGATTCATAAACAATTGCTACCACGTGATGAACCTTGGTTTGCAATATCCCAGACCATAGAGTTTTGCCTCACGCATTGTACGAAGTGGTCGAGAAGTGGGGTTAGATTAATGTTCACGGATTATGCGGGTGATCCCCAACTAAGAAAACAGTAAGTAGCGTAGTTGCAAAAGGTTGATTGCGAGAGTAGTTTGTTAACGCACTTGACGCATTTAGATTCCTTGAAAGAAAATACATTTATGAAGCGGATTGAAATTGACAGTGGACAGACAATCCGTTGACGTAGGGTCAGTCGAGTAGTTACTAGTTGTACCAGTACGCAAGAGCTGAAGTGTACCCGTATTGATTGTCCATATTATTCGCAATGTTTCATCTTGGACCACGCGTTTCGACGATCCTATTCATAGTGAGCTATGGTCTGAGGCATCACTTTCCTGGCGTTTTTACCATGTGGTGGCATTACTTACTTAGTCTCCTTTTTCAATATAAATCATCCCAATATACCACAGGATTGACGACAGAAACGGTACTTTGTACACTTCACTGTTTTCTGAAGAAAACGTCTCTCAAGACCAAAATACAGGACACGTTAACGCAAGAGAAAGTTTTATTTTGCGGAAATGGGATTTTATGGCTAGAGATTGATAGTTGTAAATATCCTTCCAAAATTGATATTTATGTTTTTGAAAGTTCAGTGGTTATTTTTATCGTATGAATTTGCTAACCCAATAATTAGTATCGTTTGTAACATCTTGCATTTTAAATAAATTGATTTACTTTGTGTTTGTAATGAGTTTATGAAAGTGGATTATACATACAAATTACGCATCTTGTGGTCGCCGTCAGTCTGTTTTGTAGTTACCGTCGTTAAACCATCTTCCATTGACGGCAGGACTAATTGACGGCTGGAGGCACATCACTCAATTGTTACAACATGACACTACTGTGAATAATGGCTGAGAGAACGTGTGTTTTCAATAATAATGGGAATAAATAAGAAAATTTATAAATTGAATCATGTGGAACGTTGTTGGAAGAGCGACATCCCTGTCCGTATAACTAAACATACGATCTTGTACAATAAAGAAATACGTATGGTTGCATTTGGTATTATAGAAGTGTTGTTTTTTTTCTTGTTTTTTTTTGTTGGGGCTTTAGGGCTCGTCAACATCGAAGTAGAAGTGTTATTTCATTTCTATTTTAGGAAGGTATGATCCTAGATTTAGATGGTCGACATTGGTGACATAATTACAATGACTAAAAATTGTATAATTTACTGTAACTACTGTAATATTTAGATTTGTGAGGGTTCTAATAGCCTGGATGTTAGTGATTTAATAATTAAAGTAATATAATAATAATTAGTGTTATTATAATAATGATGATGATATTAACAATAATCATTTTGTCTTAATATCTTCCCACTTAAGTTTAATGGTTAGTATTTTTTAAAATAAGATTTCTGTTCGGAAAACATTCTGTTCATCTCTTCCTTTACCTCAAGATACACAGAGACAAAAATCTGTGTCTCTTTTCATAGCCTAGTTGCAATATCAGTTGCAGGGGTGATCAAGGAAGTGAACGATATTTTACAAAGAAGATAATAGTCAATTATCGAGATATGATTTTTGGGGCTTATTTTCTATTATCAGATACGTGAAGTATTTGTTCTCTTAATGCCTTGTCCTTTTCCGTACTCTTTTTGATAATAATATTTATATGTTGAGGACGATACAGAAAAGAAAAAAAAACACCAGAGATAAAATGTCCAATTGAATTACATCCCGGGAAATATGAAGAAATATCCTACAATACGCAACAGGTATCGTACTCTAGCTCATATGAAGCTACATTATATGAGTAGTCATTCTTTAGTCAGGGATATCTATGCATTGAAAATTTGGAGGGATGTTTTGCCCTGGTCGAGATGAACTTCGATGCAGTGTACATCATTTCGCTGCGCGCTTTTTGACGATACGAGTGACGAGGCACGCGGAAGACACGCATTTAGCGAAGTTATGTGCTGGAACGTATGCGGCTCGTGCTCCGGGCAATGTCTCCGTCGTTACGTACGTCCGCATCGCGTGTCGTTCTTTTTCCTTTCTGACACATTACGCCATTTGCCATGTAATATGCTATACGCGTTATGTAAAAGTAATTAAAAAATTAAGAATGATATGAAAGTGATGTGGCTTATTAAGCTATTTTGGTTTGGGCTCACAATACTAAACCAATATCAGATTGGATCAGACACTGCATTATAAAGGAAGTGCAACGTTTGTTCTTCTTTATGATGCCTAATCATAATGATTAATATCCACTCCATAGCACCTTTTGTATGACATACCTGTTTTCTTTTTGAGAGTTTCTGAGATTTCTTGATAACCTGTGCTGATACTTTGTATGTGTGTGTAAAGGGGAATAAGAAATGTCAGCTCACTGACACATTCAGAAATTGTTTTTAAATTTTTTTTTTTCTGGTTCAACGAAAATGAAGAAAGTTTCTGGGAATTCTCCATGTTCTCTCCGGAGCAGAAGACGCTTTAAAAGTTATTTACGCAGAAAAAAAATCTTCGTGCACAAAAATTAGGTGAGAAAATTTTCTATAGATAATCCGTCTGTTCCGATCTTGAATTCGCAATTAACCAAGGGCGTCAAGGAGAAAAAATGCTCGGTGTAAATAATTTTGTTCACCTGAAGTACTAATTGTCGCTCACGCTGCTGAACAGGGATACTTTTAACACACAGTGGGCGAATCTGGCGCTCTAGTTACCGCGTGGTTTATGTAACACGCTTTCATACAATCCACCTCCATAAACCGGGTGTCGTTAATTTTTCTGCGGGTTACGCATTTGAGCGGAGACGAGATTACAGTGTGCAACTGCACAGAGAAGATGAATTTGACGTCGCGAAGCTTTCTTTCTCTGGGTAAAAAGTTATCCCGACATCCTTCAAGAACCAGGAACCTTAAAAGATAACTTAGTGTCATGTTGTGACTGGTGTGTGCAATTCTCTACAGTATTCTACTATTTTTACCTTTTCGTTACGGTTTCAATCAGTTCCTCGGCGTTACTATGTTAGCTTTCATTCGGTGCGAGGACTAAATTATTTGCCATTTCGATACCATTACCCCACTTCGTACTAAATTATATTTGGGCACTACGTTATACTTTAATGTCTTACGTGCGTAACATATGTTTTTAAATTTTCTTTATCAATTTATCTTTGTCTGTAGAATACTCGATGGTCCTTCAATGTTTCGAACTATATTTTAAGTGAATTTCGATGTGAAGAATTTATAATTTTTGCAATTGTTTCACGAATTATTGTTTTGATGTTGAGAAAATACAACTCATAAAACGTAATCAAAATTTTATTTAAACACTTAATTAATTTTTACCTATTGCACTTAACTTATCCATTCACTCCGTTTCTTCTTACTTGAGGCTCTTTAAATTTTTCGTTGGGGTTTTTATATATTTTAACTTCCTGATTATTTGGAAGATATATGAAAAAAAAATTGTTTGATCTTTGCGAATCTTTGATCTTATGAAACTCAAAATTACGAGATGATATCCGGTCTCATGAATATACGTATATCACATCCCTCGCGCCATTAATTCATTAACAAATCGAAGGGTCAAAATGAAACCGAAGCGAATATTAGCTTATAATTGTGCAGAATGTCGTAAATTTCCAGAAGATCATGCTGAATGCGGCACTAAAGAAATTGAACATATATTTTGAAGCATCGTGTTTGAGACATCACAAAATTGATTAACTCTTGCTTGATACTTCTAATAATCAGTTGACAAATTTATTTCCAGGACGTCATGTTCTGTCAAAAACTCGAAAATAATTTTCGCTTGTCTTGTAGGAAAAAATAACTAATATTTTATATCATTGATAGATCAGTGAAAAGTAGAAGTGTGGTGAAAGTAACTTTTTGAAGCGACTCTACAAGTTGGACTGATAGCTGTTAGGGGAGAATTAAGCTGGAAAATTTGTGTGACTTGTAAGTTTAAACTGATCAGAAGAGACTAGTAATGAGCGATACTACCTAGTTCACTTGTCTTAACGTCAATCGATTGACAATGACTTGAGAGAGTTCCTAAATTGCATAACTATTATTATATTTATGAACTTTTCCATGGGAGGATACTGATAACGAAGTAACAAATTTATAGTTTGAAGCTCTGTAGTTATTCATCCCGATAATAGGAATGAAGTTGATGTATTTGATCCCCAGGATCGTATACTAACCCTGACAACCATAAGATGTACAAATACAAATATTTTTCCCGCAATTATTCTGACTGATTAATACGAAAGCCGAAACTTGCCAAGTGATTTTTCAAATTAACCTATCTTTAAAATGATTCCAGACATCTTCCAAACAACTATTCTAGTTTATGTGTTTAGTGTTGCGAACAATAGGAAACGTATATTTTGCTCTTGAATTTCTGTGTTATTTTCAAGTTCTATTTGTGTAGAAAAAACGAATTGAAAAAAACAACTATGAACTTCTCATCTGTAAATGATCTCAGTTATTCTGGGCTTTTCGATTGAATGATACTAATGTTGTCTGTAGTTTGAAGTGATGAACAACACGTTTTAAATAGGCGTTAATTTCCATTCCTCGTTGACATGTTCGTAACAGATTTTATTCTCTGTCGTCGATCACGTTTGAGACGAAGCTTGGGATTACGTACCGTGGATTTTACAATTCAATGATGCTGAAATCGTAATATCTGTGACTCCCAGTATTAACCAGGTAACTGCACTTTTTGAAAAAAATCGAGATAATCTGCCTATGTTTTTTTTCTAAGTTTCATTCATATTAGTATGTACATTTTTGAATCGTTTTTCTCTATCGATCAGTGAAAAGTAGAATTTAAAAAAATAAAGAAAGGTAATGATCAGTTAAATATACATTTACGAGGAGTAAACAGGTAACACCAATACAAATATGCTATAAAGAAAAAGCAAGTTACTTATATATTAGTACAAACGTATGAATTTAGTTGAATAGGGTGAAGTAATCAAAACTCGATGAACTTTAGGTAACAGCTATATTTTTTACTTCATTTTTTATGATAAAAACCATAATTAATTATGCAAAAACCTGTATTTTCAACTTAGCTATGAAGTATAAAGAATATCTATGAAGTACATTGTATCAAAGTTAATTGCCAAAGTTAAAACGAAAAAAACATTTGGAAACATTAAACGGCTGTAACTCGAAAGAGAAGTACACTTACCTGGTAGTTACCGGAAGCCACAGATATTTAGATATATATTTTCGAGGCGCATTTAGTTTCAGAATAATGCGTTTTCTAAGTTTCATATAGTCAAAATTATTTTGACATGCAAGTATGTCAACGATGTTCGAGCTTTATATATTAATATGTAATGAATAAAACTGCTAACCAAGTAGCAGAAAAAATATATGATTTTAAAGATCTAATAAAATGTAAGAATATGATGGTTTGATTAAGTTATCTTGAATACTTTTCGAGGAAACAGCAAAAATGTGTTTTTCAGGGTAAACTTTAAGGGTTGTTTTTACCCATATACGGCCGAATTAGCACGAAAGAAAAAATACGTGTCAAATGTTGTTTGAGATCTACAAAATACCAAAAAAATGAAAAAAATCTGTGAGGTACACCTGGGGACCTTTCCTTGTTAGTGGATCGTATTACATTGGGCGCGCTGCACACCGATGAAACCCCACGTCTGTATACCATAACTTTGTGTTCTATAATTGATAAAAGTTGCAATTAATGCCAAGGTTTGTCTGTGAATTACAATTTTTTTCTTGCATACTATCAGTGGTTGGCGATCGCTGATTAAGTGAAAACAAAATTTCCCTCCGATTTCTTGAATTATTTTTACGTATACTTATCCACATGTTCTTCTAATTTAATTTGAGCGGAGTTCTAGCTTAGTATCATTTCTAGCTTTATTTGAACTATTCATTTCTCACTATAAGCCAACAGAATGGTCACGTTTCATGAAACACGTTTCCATTAAACGTGCGTGCATGAAACTCGGCGTGCACGTTCCGATGTATTTAAATAAGTTAAGTTTCGTAAAACTAAATCTCACCTTTTTTCTTTTCAATACTGACCATGCGTAGTGTAAAGCCTCCGAGATGCAGTATTAAGAAAAGTAAACAGATCATAAGGTAAAAATCATGAAAAAAGGTTTTAATTTACAGATTGTGAATGTAAATATAAATATATTCGTATGCTCGTTAAATAATTGTAGGAATTGGACTATCATTTTTCTTTCCCATCTACGTTTAGAAGACCTTGTTCGCAATGGGGAATATTGGGTTATAAAATTAGTGTGTCGGAGGTCGTGAAACGAATGTGAGGAACCATTTGAACATTTTGTAAATAAATTGTAATTACTGTCCTTCCCACGGAATTTTTGAACTTGAAGATCTCAATAAATTTTGGTCTTAATGAGAATTAGTCAAGACGGTTTTTATGAATTTTTTTTTGTATAAAATGAGTGGACGTGTAAACACATGATAACATTTTGTATATTCAGTACAGTCAGTTTTTCTACATTAATACCCTGACTTACGGTACCCACTCTAACGCAAATCCAGAGTTGGAGATTTTTTAAATTTTCCCGCCGGTTCATCTTAGAACGCCGCGCAACTGTCGTTTCCCTATTCCAGCGCCACACTAGTGTTTAGCTTATGATCTATTCGGACTTGTTTCACGCGAAGTTGATACATGGCTTCAAATTATGTGTTCGTTACATCCATGGATGCTGGGAAGACGTAGTAGAACTGATTTATTCTCATCGAACTAGATAAAAAATGATGCTAAAATACAAAATAATTGTGAATTGGCAAAGAAATTTTATCTTCCAGAATCAAGTCACATAAATTATAAAAACGTTAAGATATTCACTTCTGGAATAAGTGAAAATTCATTCTCAATCTTTGAATTCAAGCCTAATTGTCACGCACTCAGGAGTTGACTATTGATGAGCTCATAGGAATGTTTGAGTTAGACATTGAAGAAACCGGATTCTTTTGATCTAGTTCAATCAGAAAATTTAATGACGGTTGCAAACGTGACAGAAAGCCTCAGTTCAATTGAAGAAGGGTTACAAAATTTGGAAAATATAGACACCAATTAAGAACGTATCTCTGATACAAAACAGTCGATGGAGATTATTAGCGTGCTACGAGGAAATTTTGCGAGACAAGGAACTTTCTACGGCAAAAAAGGCTCCGGTATACATTTTTGTAATTCGTAATAATTTTATGTATTTATTCCCTTTTAATTTTCCTAATTATTTATTTCCTTTTGTGTCTTCCCCAATTGAACACACATTCATTCATACACACATACAAAATTATACCCTGACTTACGCTAATTCGACCTACATGGTTATATCTCGGTCCCACGTGTCGCATAATACTGTATCTATTGACGTTATTCCCATTGATTACAACAATTAAAACCCATTTTATAATCAAATTAATTAATTCAAGACTTGTGATCTTTAACGGACCTTTTTTCTTTATTTAATTCACATTGATTCTTCGATCGTATAAATTTTACAAATTGGTTCTTGGCCGCGTAGTATTTGCTTTGAGAGCACTGTGGCGTGAGCGCGCACGCAAATGGATACGCATCGCGGTGTCTGACTTCCCCCCACTGCCTCCCTACCGCCCCTCACGCACCTATGCGACGGCGCGCGCAAGCGGAGAAATTAGAGACACTTTCTCCCGGGCGCGGCGCACTGCTCCGCGCGACGCGCCCAAATCAGCGGGTGGGACGCGACAACATTGCGCAACCAGCATCCTTTCCGCCTTAGTTACGATAAGTGGAATTCGAGGATCCAATGTAACATCTTCCCATCCATAGTTCAATTTTATTCTTCCGAATAAAAATCGAGTCTCTCAAAAACCAATTTTATTTAGACACGGGTACTTCTCTGTCGCTTCTTCTACCTTTACTTGAACTTTCTTTCTTGAAACTCCATTTCTAGCTTTATTTGAACTTGCAATTTTTCACTTAACTCGGATACATTTTGTTCATGTTACGCATGAAACGTTTCCATAACATGTTTTGAGCGTTCCAATAAAAGGGTTGAAATTTATTAACATTATTAATCTGTTACCTTTCGGTGTGGTTAACCGCATTTTAAGATATGATCTTTCTCTCATTATACGAGCAATAGTTGTAAGTATCGGCTATCTCGTAGATTTATGGTGGGATATTTCCGAGAATTGATATGTAGGGGGTTTTAATGGAATCTAATGGCATAAGTGTCAATCTTGTGAAATTTAGTTTTACAAAATTATTTTACGAACAATAATTGTCAGTTTAAAACGGTTTTCGTCTGTGAACGAAACACTGTTCCTTCCCTCCTGTCTGAGATAAATACTCTGGGCGCTCACCTATAGGTCATGGCATTTGACTGTTCTGTGGAATGTTTTTCGTTAAGCAATGCAAAACCCTCGCTACCGATGACTATAAAATGATAAATGATAAATTTCCCGGAAGCGCTGCTGCCACTCAGTGACACCTGAATAGTCATCGGTATTATAAGAAATAATAATTCGTCGGTAAACCGGTAAAGTAAGAACTATTTTATTAAAAATGTACTGGATAATATTCTTGTATTGACTAAATTTGTGTGTTAATCTTTCCCCTGGTCAAATAATCTAAAAGTTGAAAAAACAAAATACATTAATTTTTTTTAAATATACGTATTTTTAAAAAAGATCATTAAATTGATATATTAACTTATCAAGTTAGACATGAAAAAGTGTCTCTAAACTGATTTATTAAACATTTACAGGAGTTTTATTTTTATAATGAATCAATCCGAGCGTTACTCGGTTCCCTGATATCGTATATTTAAATCAGTTAGCTTCATACAATGTGTATATAGTATTTCGCGGAGCGTGTTTCATTGATGTACGCGAATAATATTTTGTTCTGTTCCTGGTGGATTATTAACGTGACTATGTATTGGTGTGAAAGACATTGAAAACATAAAATGTGTTGGTGCATGGTGGGATGAAATATTAATTTTGAGAGGGGGCATGTTTTTTTAATACAGGGCAAAAAATACAGATTACAGGATTAGGTGAATTCCCAACCTCTCACCAAAACAATACACCAATTGAACAATAACGAATGGATGTGTACAAACTTTCGTATTATTATTTATTGAATTAATACTTTTGTTTAAGTAGCGTTGCCGTCTTGTTATCCGCGCGAGGGTTACAAAAGTGGAGATTCGAATTTCATATTATTTTATTAATTTTTTAAGTTGTCGCATTTTTTTCTTTTTTTGTAATTTTTCTATTAGGTCAGTGATTATCATCTACGTCAGTCGTGATTTTCTGATACGACGCATGCTTATTTATTTGCAGAGAATTATGTTGGAAGACTTTATGTGAAATTTTACAACCTATACATTTCTTTATTTGCCTGAAATTATTATGCAACAATCCTTCAATAACAAACTGTCCCACAACGGACCCTGAAAATACCTGAGGGGTTCACAATCACACGGAGCTCGGAAATTACTTGGCCACTATTACAACACTTACTCAATAGAAAAATGGTAGTAATAATCAGAAGCTATCAAGAATTCGTAAGTTATTCGTACAAAATAATTTGTACATTAAGACGATTTGTCTTATTCTTCTTGTGTGATTTGTGCATATTTATGAGCCACATTTATTATATTCCTAAATAGTTTTTAAGTCTTCATACGCTTTAATTATGGTTACGAATTACCGGTTCGTGATGAATTGGTGACAGTACTTGAACGATATTATTGTTAAACGTGGTATCTCAATAGTTAAACGTAGTATCTCAGGGAGAACAGCATACGAGCTTTTTCATATGATCTTGTACACACTCGCCAATTTCTTTTCTACAAGTTCGAGTTTGAGAACAGACGGAAATAGTTTTTACAAAGATCTTCCAGTAGCAATCGATCGTTGTAAGAAAATTATTTGGAATATTGTATTGTAGATTCGACGAAGTGAAAGAATGATGCGGGAAATAGAATATAACGGTATACGGTTGCGAAGGCTTCTGCAGTTTATTTAATAATGGAACCCCTCATTAATTGTTAAAATTGGTTAAAATATTTTGAAGACTTTTCGGAAGCTTGTCGTTTCGGAAGCTAATGTTCTATCAAAATCGTTGTAATGTACTTTCGTGATACTCTGCCTTGTGCAGTCTCCCCATCAAAAATGCCGAACGAATACGTACATTCGTGATACAAAACTCCGTTTGCATTGAGTGAAAAAGAAAGTATATCGACGCATAAATTGTAGCTATATTTTCTGCGCTTGTCGCACATTGGGAAGAAAGAAGTGATTATGTAACTGTAATTTCTCTCTCTATCGCGAGTTTTCATTCTATCGGAAGAGAAGAAGGAAAAGCAAATCTGATGAATGATGTGAGACAGTTCTAAAGCTTGAAGAGTGATTCGTGAAATTTCAGTGTGTAGTGTTAATAAACACAGAAAATTCATGATCTGACATTTCTAAAGCAATCAAATAGAAATGGTTCTCTCTTGAAGCAATCTACTAGTTCATTAAAAAATATCCTCGAAGAAATTTTTTGTTGGATTTCCTTCCTTTTTGCACACTTCTACGTATGGTTCCCTTTTGACATATTCCATCAGTCAAGTCGTCATCCAATAATCGTCAAATAAGGAAGCTATCGCACTGACTATAGATCTATGAGTATTTTTCTTTCACACTTTTATTATTTTATTTTTATTATTTAACTTCATCTTTTCATTAAACTGTTCTATCCGATTGAAAGATGTAATCATTTTTTTAAATGATTTTAAACTATAAGTCATTTTATTCTGTACTTTTTTATTTTGTACTTAACTAAATAAATTAAAATTTAGAATAATTCTAATAAAATAGTTTAAAATCATTTAACAAAATAATAAAACAATATTTTGTACCTTTAGTGCTATTTGCAGTAAATATTTGTTATAAAAGTTTTTTTTCTTTCTTGGCAGTGATTGACGAGGTAATTGTTGAAACATGTTTGGAAATAGTACACTAATAAACAACTGTTATATCTGGAAATAAGATTATTTCCAACAACGTAAAAAATGAGTTATTAAAATTTCTTTTACTTCCTTATTAATGGTGTCATTCATTTGAGTATGGACACATCTTATTTCTTTCTGTGCGTGTTTTTATTTTAAGGAATATTGTGGTCCTTTCATTTTTTGATTCCGAACTAAATAAGATATTTTGGAGGATACATCAGAATCTCACTTAAATCATGCTCCTCGTTCATTATGCAATCATATATGTTTCATGCTAATCAGACTTTCGTTGATGGATTCTGTGGCTATAGTATTTTTCCGAAACTACGCATCAGGGTGTACGATACTATCCGGAATCATGTCCAAACCTGACGCAACAGTTATATGGTTCAATTGATTCATAGTCTAGTGGATCCGTAAACCCAACCTATTGAAGGTTGGTAGATTTTTCGTTTTTGAAAATCCACTTACTCTTTTCTAGCGATTCTTTACAAATATCAATGTTTTAATGCAAAATTAAATCGACAGTAATATTTCGAGATTGTTTACGCATATCTTCATTAATGGGGTCTAGAATATTACAATCACATAATTTCTTATTGTCGGCGTGTATATTATGAGTCCTGTGTATGTGAGACTAGACTTTGTTACTCCGATAACGTACGAATTAATACTTACAGTTTTTAAAACGAAATTAAAATCTTTCAAATGTAGAATTAATTTTTACCCCAGCTAGTAAGAAAGACATTCTTATTTTAAATTGGCATACATTCTTACACGGTTTAAAAAACTGTTCGAACAATGAATACTAAACACAGGAACGTGTTGCGTTAAATTTTCGCACTATGTGCTACTACTCCCTCCCTCCCTCTCTAATTATCTTACTGATAGAACACAGGAAATTTATCGACTGTGTCGACAACAAGATACGTGGAAATTCGTTTTTCCCCTGCACTGAATCGTATTTGATACTGTCTTCAAACAATTTTTTGTGGGTCTCTAATATTAGAGTGTGATATTAGAAGATGACGAATTCTTTATTTGACTGACGGTGGTCGGATTATTTATGTAATTATTTTACATGTATGTAAATTAAATGCGTAAAGAAAGAGAATCTATTGGTGTTGCATATTAGCACATTTTAACAAAAAAAATCAATTTGGTGAATTGTTGCAGCATAAGAGAAGTAAACGGATAGTGATTGTGACAGATGTTTAGCCTGTCTTGATCTTATATTCATAGGTGGAGTAGAGAATTTGATTAGAATCAGCGGAGCTGTTCCAGTAGTCGTGTTAAAATGGCAAGTATGGACTTCGTTACATCTTCTGAAAAAAGTCCGGGCACTTATTCGCTTTCGGCCGATTAAATTTTTAACCTTTACTCCGGAGAGAAGACCGAAATATATACCAAAATTGGTAGAAAATTATTCCAATTCCTATGATACTTCTTGGTAATTTTTTAATAAACGTGTGCTATTACACATGATTATTCTTCCACACTAGACTCAGTGTTTTGTTATTCAATGAGACAGAAGAATCTTTCAGGATTATGAAAGGAATGGGTATGACGAAAAGAAGTCAGTGATTGTTTTCTTAATTTTCTGTAATGTCTATTTATGGAGACCACATTGTGTTTCTGACTAATTCTTCGTTGTTATTTCTTCCAAATCTTGCTTGATACAATACGTTGTGATGGGAAGAACGAAACGAAATCTTTTTTGCGTAAACCTTGCGACAGGATTTTTTGTGACAGGAATGAGATTAATGCTATTAATGAGCAGTTTAAAGAATTTTCAGTAGATAGCACTTAACCAGAGTCCAAAGCATTACATGCTTGTGGAGACATGTACACGCGGTAACATTGGAGAAGCAATGAGACATCCCAACGAGACCCGAAACAGATATGAGATAAACGTAGTGAAAAATAAGCTATAAAAAGGAGAACAAAACAAAAGGTTATGACCATGACATTGTGGTTGATGGTATTAATGTTCTCTCCAGAATGTCTAATAATCGCATTGAAAAATAAGTGAAGCTAATGAAAAGCATAACATCCTCACATAATGAATGTTTATACGCTGTTCCGGGGCGACGTGGCGAATTGAATAGTGGAAATCCTCTGGCGGATGCCACGGAACACAACAGATTTGTGACGACGGAGGACCAGCTTCCGAGGAAGCAATTTGAGGGATGTAAAATAAGGAAAAGACCAAAAATAAGTCTCATAAATTTAATGACTCCAATTTCGGCACAACATTGTATGTGATAAATAAAATAAACATTGAATTGACTCTTGAATTATTAAATTAAAGATACATAAACAAGAAACAATTGAGCAATCAAAAATTGAATTAAGCAATCAAAAATTGAATTAAGCATAATGGTGAAATACGAATCTAAGTATCACTAAAGCAGTAATCTTTCTAGATGATTACACAATTGGCACACCAAACCATCAATTCACAGACTACTTGGGTATTTTAGTATTATATAGAATTGCTGCTTAATAAAATGAAATAAATATCCAAAAGTCAACAAGACTTATGATTAGAATGAAAATCCTTATATGAATAGTGCCGTTTGATCAACACAACATTACGTATTTCATTATTACATACAAATACTGTTTGATACATTGAAAGGAATATCCAAGAACCAAATGACTTATTATTAGAATGAAAGGTTCTTTATTACGGGTGCATTTAATTAAGTGTTCAAGATCATGCCACTCCGTAATGTTCTATATGCTATTTTCCTTCTGAATTTGATATAATCCGTGGGGATTTGTTTCGTAATAAGAAAGAAAAGTGTTCTGCTCTAGATTACACTAACGAGACCATTTAGAGAACCATTGAGCTAACTGAGAACAAAGGGAACACATGTAACCAGTTATTGCGGAGCAATTCTCGTTTCAAGTCAACTTGAAATACTTGATAACAAAGGAACACTTGTAACCATTTATAGCGGAGCAATTCTTGGTTCAAGTCATGAACACCCATACATATTCAATATGTGGATTGTCACCAAACACAGTACTTTGAGAACTTAAATGGTAATACTCAATCTTAGGAGTCCAGCTGGCATTGTCTTCGGTCTGTAGCTCGATGTATTGAAGTGCCGGGACACGCAACCGCATGGGAAGACACTGATGCACACGCTACATTGGCGGGTGCGAATTGAAGCACAGTGGTGAGAAGCATATGTGCACACGAATAGAAATGCAAAATGGGAGAAAATCTCGGTCGCGTGCGGCAACTTGTGAATGTGCTCTTAAATATAGTTTAACAATACTTGATGTTATTCGCTCTATAATAAAACGAATAGAAAATGAATAAAAATAGCTAAGAAATCAGACTTAGAAATGAAAAGACCGACTTTGAAATCGGGTGGCTGTTGGCGAAAAAATGTATATCCATTTGCATGGACGAGAAGTAGACGAAATGAGTGCGTCTGGTTGAGTGGGCGCGTGGTAAACGACTGAGGGCGGATGTTAGGCTGAAAACAGCTCAAGTAGGGTGCTGTAAAGTGAAAGGGCGGCCGTTTGCTGGCATTATCTTACGGCCAGCTGATGAGGCTCAATGCTAATACGCGCGAGTTTTGCTAAATGAATGGTGCAGGAAATGTGCACTTTGTGGAGAAAGGTGTTTCGCATAACAAAGGCCAGCTACCGCAGCCTGCATTTTGGGGGTGAGAGGATTCCAAGCGTAGCCTCGCTGACAGGTGCTTAGAAACAAGTAGCCTCACTTAGGGCACTGCTTAATTCCCAGCTGGGTGGAATTATGTGTGCCGAAACATAATCTACAGAAATATGTTGCATGTTAGATATATTTATCAACTTGATCCAATTGTGTGAAAGAGCCTAGAAGAGACTACGCGATATTAAATTTTATTGCAGAACGGAAACTCACGGGTTTTTCGTGAAAGTCCTATGCTTTTATAGCGCCAGAAGAGCAGAAGCGTAACTTCCCCTGCCTTGCGGAGTGGGCGAGCCGCAAGGTAAGTATTACGCCTCAGGGTCTTCGAAGCGGCCGAGAGTTAACAGCCCTCCTGCTTGACAAACAAATGATAAGAAACAGAACATTTATCATGAAAATGTTTATATTGTTATGTCACGTATAGACGGGACACTTGAAAAAGTATCCCCGTTCTATATTTACAAAGGATTGCAGGGTTTATTTGGAACGCTGAAATCAATCAAAAGGTTGCGTAATGGGTCAATGCTGTTGGAAACCAACACCAACAACCAAGCGTTGGCACTTCTAAAATGTAACTTGTTGGGAGAGTTCCCTGTGAAGTGCGAGCTCCATGCTGCGCTTAATCGCAGCAAGGGGGTCGTAAGTTGCAGGGATATTATTGATATGGCAACAGAAGAACTTCTTGCAGAATGGGAGGCTGACCACGTAGTTGAGGTCAGTCAGATCATGAGGAAGGTAAATGGTGTTCTCGTAAAGACCAGTTCCTTCATCGTGACATTTGACTGTCCTAAATTACCAAAGGAACTGGAGGCTGGATGTCTGAAGCTGCCGGTCCGTCCCTTTATACCAAATCCTCTGCGCTGTTATAAGTGTCAGAGGTTAGGACACACGACAACATCGTGTAAGGGACGTGATACCTGTGGAAAGTGCGGAAAGGAAGCACATGAACCCGGCGTCTCATGCCCGGGGCCTGCAAAGTGCATTAATTGCACAGGCAGTCACCCGGTATGGAGCAGGGAGTGTGTCGCCTTTCTTGAAGAAAAGAAAGTGCAGGAAATTAAAACAACGGAGAAGATCCCGTACGGTGAAGCGCGGAAGAAATACAGGGCTTTACAACCTGTATTTTCTACCAGTTACTCCTCTGCAGCCAAGACTCCAAAGCAGATGAAGACCGTATCTGTTCAGGCCGATTTCACTGATGTGTCTACGACAACGTCGTGCACATGTCAGTGCAAATGCGGAAAGAACAATGACTCAGCCCTTCCCGAAAAAACTAAAACAACACCAACTACAAAAATAACAAGTAGTACTAAACCTGCAACAAAGACACAAACAAAGACAAAGCCTGGTTCTAGGGCTAAACCCCTGTACCCTGTACACATTTTGAAATCAAGTACAACACCAAGCAAAAAATCGCACAGACGTAAAAAGAACGTCTCTGTGCTTTCTTCCTCGGAGTCAAAACGTGTATTGTCCGACGGTGACGCGGAAATACACATTCACGAACCTGACCCCGGAGGCTCCAAACATTAATGGCTTCCATACTTCAGTGGAACCTTAATGGCTATAGAACTCAACGTGAAGAGTTACAACTCTTAGCGCGTCATAATCCGATATGTATCTGCCTTCAAGAGACACCTTTCACCAGAACACTCACCCTCTCTGCGTGGATACAGCAGCTTCAGATATGACGACACCACGGGAGATCGAGCAAGCGGTGGAGTTGCCGTGTTTGTTAGAAACACCATCCTCTGCTCGCCTGTTCTCCTACAAACCCACATCCAGGCTATAGCAGTCAAACTTCACAGAGTACCATATATGACCGTGTGTTCTATATATCTTCCTCCGACACGAGATTTTTCGGAGACCTCCCTCAGAGATTTAATTCATCAGCTCCCTCGACCATTCCTCCTTGGAGATTTCAACGCCCGCAGTGTACTGTGGGGCTCGTCGAACGATTGCCCCAGGGGACGACTGCTGAATTGTCTCTTTGAGGGAGAAGATTTATGCTTAATGAACACCGGGGAGATGACCCACTTTGCATTTG
>NNCF01125938.1:1055883-1070295 GCA_002313205.1 Laupala kohalensis
GGGGGGGGGGTTTACGGCTCGCCGACATCGAGGTCATTAGAGCCCTAAAATTTTGTACAGGTAGGGAAAATGCAGTTACGCACTGAGAGCCAACATGACTCTCCGCGCGTGTGGGACTCGCCGAACTCAACCATACCCACTAAAAACCGTCCTGAATTACAATATATCAAAACATATCTCAAAACATTACAAAAAATGAGGAAAATGAAAGATATCCTAGCCCTAATAGCGTCGGGATCGAAAAGAACAAGAGGTCACCAAGGAAGGTCAGGAAAGAGAAAGGAAGGAGCTCGTCACAAGTAAGTGAAAGTAATGCCAGACTCAGCTCGGGGCCCCGTGTTTGCGAAACACATACTTACTAGATGTAAGTCTCCTTGAGTGTTCAATCTGATGTTGTAAAACCGTACAGAAGAAGAAGAGCGTTGTGTAGCAGATTTCCAGTTAACATAATAAAATAAAGTAAATGTGACGTAATAGGAGCAGCTAACGCCGGAGGGAAAGAGACAGTTCGCCGCTCAACTTATTTTCGTATTAGATTGGTAAATTATGGCTGATATTAATACATTTTGTCTTTTCAATTGTATACTCAATTAAATAATGGTTAAAGAATTTTACAGTCTTGTTTATAGGTTTCAAAAATTCTGTATCGTATTATATTTATATTCATGAGATTCCATGTACTGTTATTTGTGACATAATGCTCAATGATTTGCGATGGGTCGTCTCAGTTGTATGTGACGCAATACGCATGGAGATACATTCGACAGGAAAGTGATATTAAGCTCCCCGTTTTGTCAATGAAAGCTCCTGAGACGATCTGACACCTCTCATTCAGTGTGTTCTGAAAAGAATCCCCACTTTGGGACTTCTAAGTAATGAAATGTGCGGTCTTACATTTTTTACTTTCGTTTAACGCGGATAATATTTTTAAGTCTCCTAATTTTTATTCAAGTTATAATAAATTATGGACAATTGATGCTTATACTTCTGTTTTATGTGCATTGACTTGATTTTCAAATAATCTAATAATTGACTAGAGATTTGTTTCTGGAACGAATGTTGTGGAATGAAATATTTGAGTAAAAATATTAACATTATCCGGATAATATTATGGTGACAATATATAGTTAATTTATATTATAATAATGTACAATTATTTTCTTCATTGTACCAAATGTTCTTTTTGTTCGAACACGGCGTAACATGTTGGGTATTGAATAGCAATTGTGCATTCTGACTGACTAGACCCTGGGTTCTAATCCCAGACCGTAAATATTTTGATATTTTCCTTTGTCATAATTAATGCGGCCAATTACAGTTCTTCATTTCTCGTGATGTAATTTTCAGAAAAACGCGTAACTTACTAATCCAAAACTTGACATGAGCTAATCACAGTAATCTGTTCCTGAGAGAGTATTCTCGTCTTTTATCTCAATATCGTCGTTTAAACAAAGCAAACCAAATCAAGTTTTCCTCTCTGTTTCAACGCCAAAGGACTTATGTATGTTCAACTCGTGTGTTTGACGGACCGTGTGAGTTTCAACATGGTTGTCGGCCTCAATACGACTCCGCCTTCTGCCTTGAGTAAACATTTTGTTTCGTGGAGATTCCTGCACGCGTGTGTTAGGTGCTGTGAGTTCTAGTGAAGTCATTGCCCATTCTATAGTTGCCGGCGGAAGTGTAGAAACCCATGAACCTTTTTGTGAACACATTTCCATTCTGACTTAGAAGATAGAACCACGAAATTTTCTTGAAATTATACCAGTGAAACTTTCTAAATTCAGATATATTTAATTGTGACTTCGGACGTGCTAATTGGACTATACTTTCCGAGATGTATTTATAACAAAAAACGTGAGGAAATTATGTTTAGAAACCCCTTTGTGGGGAAGGTATTTTTTTTCAGTTTTAAAGAGAGAGAAAAGATTATTCGTGTCTGTGCTGTTGAAATTCACATCGCGATGTCGTGTATTACAATTTATGATCCACTCTTGTTGAAATTGTATTAATAATTAAAGTAGCAGACTTGTTTAAAATAATTTCTAAAATTATTTTTGTGTTGAGTGTTCTTGTCGATTTCACTCTCTATAGTTTTACAATATTTTCAGTTTCGGATGAAGATGATATTGCAGAATGTATGTAGTACTTCTAAACGTACGACACGTCACTCACCTCGGTACTTTTAGTAAATAGATTGTTCTGGACGCGATGTATGATTTTCCCCAATACAAATATACCATTACCTTTTCCGTTTTCATGTCGATCAGATGGCTGAAACCGAAAGTTGAATTCTGCGTGTGCGTGCAGGATCTCCGGAACGCGCCAGACTTATGCGCAGAGGAATCTCTTCCGGAGGGGCGGAAGAGCGTGTTGAGTGAATGTGGCGAGGGGGGGGGTGAGAGGTAGAGACTCCTCGTGGTCGCCTACCCACCCAGCGTTTGGAGAAAGTGTGTGCACGGAACCTTGACAGAGCGGCACTTCTCCGCCGCTGCCGTATCAAGTCATGCCGTCCCCGCCAGACGACCGGCTGGGGGCTCCGTGCCGGGAGGTCACCAACCTGAGGTACGCCGGAAGGTGTTATGAGTCCGGAGTAGGCGATGGGTCGCAATTATCCGTATATTGTTCTTATCGCCTGTCATAGAACCTCGTGTATCTAGATCCCAGTTTTTTAAAATAATTTTTATTTTATTAATGACAGTTTCGCTCTGAATCTTAGTTTTTAATGCGGTGTTTGTGTGTGATCTAAATTCCAAAACCGTCTATGTATTACATTATTGACACGTAGGTAAATGTTACGTATGCAGTAGCAAATTTCGTGGTTGTCGGGAAAGTGACCGTGAGCCATCTGCACTTGGCTGTGTAAATGACTCATAGCTTGCAAGTTTTTTTTTCAATTCTAAATTCTGTGTAGATATTTTATGTTAAACGAGATAGTGCCGTACTTCAATGCAAATCCTGGGATGGTAGTTTCGTTATTTCTTCAAATATTCTAGATAAAGCAGATATTGGGGAATAAGGTTTTATAATTCGTTGTGTTCGGGTCCCCTGTTACTCGCTAGTATTGAACTGTCGCGACCGCGTTCTATGTAAACAAAACTCGGGGATTACGTGACTGATGAGTCGAAGGCTCTTGACATTCACATACATGCTTCGCATACATCTGTCAAGTTCGAAACGGCACTGTTGTGATGTTTAATTTATTTATCTTTTGCTTAGATAGTTAAAGAGAAAATATAGTTATTGCTATATTTTTTTAATTATCATACCTATTTTATAAATGGGAGAATGTCATACAATATTCATTTCCTTTTTTTTTCTTTTTTTTTTGCGTTTTTTTTGCCAGTATTTCTGCTCTATATAACAAGAACAAGTTTTCCATTGTCGAATAAATGTATCCTATACTATATTGTTCGTGATCTATATGGCTGAATCACATTTATTATGACGGAAGTACGAAAAATGCATTGTGTGTTTTGTTTAAACTGGATAGATCACTACGTCATCATTCGGTGCAATATTACGTCAATAATAATCATCAAATATGTACGTTTACTACGATTGTTCTTTATTAAAACTTCTTTAAAACACACGGTTTTGAATATATTTTTAGAGTATGACTTCTATAAAACCATTATGAGCGCATATTTATCGATATTATAAACATTATTTTGTAATAAAATTCGAAGAATGTTAAAAAAAATCAAGCACTGTGGGTATCGAATAGGAAGTATAGCAAAGCAAAGTATGGGACACTTGCGAACCTCGTATGACTGTGTGTGAAGAGTATTGAGAATGATTTTTGGGACAAATGACCAATGCAGACTGTGGTATCTCTTACTCTAAAAATCACCACCCTGACTGTAATAATAATAATTCTAAGCTGATTCATGTTTGTTTGTGTGACCAGCGCCAACCTCTGACGCTCTTGATTGTGCTGCTTTGCTGGTTCACCACGTCTATCTGCGTGCGATGTATTTCGTTACGCCAGAGGACCAATCACATCATAGTTGTATTGACTTGGTGACACATAATTGAGTGTCTGAATATCTAATGGTGAAACTGGCCCATTCCTCCTTCAGCGATAATTGTGGAACAAGATGGCTGTACGCGAATTATAACACTTAGTCACTTGTAATTTTTGTAATAAATTCTCTCTCGCAAAATTGTATTTGGTAACTCTATTGAAATTCTTTCCGATTGTACTCAAGATTTATATCTCAGACGCTCGTATAAAAAAACAATACAATTACCAGCCAATAGATGTTTTTGGCATAAAAGCGGTTTTTTTTTTCATGTTATTATGAATCAATATTTGTTGAGCTTCTTAGTGCGAACTGTTACGCAGTGAAAAGTTCAGCTCAGATAATTGCGAAAATATTTGCATTATGCATTGTCGAGATTATTGTTAATTATGTAGAAAATTAAGATTTGGATTCTGTTGAATTAATTAAAAATTTCTTTCCAGCACTGTAATTTGTTTTAACGTTATTGAATTAAAAGACTATGGAAATCTTTTCTTTTAGTTATCTGTTGTTCCTGGTTAAAGCGATGAGCAGACTTACGCCCTTTTCACGTTTAATTGAAATTATTGATCAGTTGTTAAAAGAAGCGGGGAGCGATTTCCTTGAACTTCGTTGTCGAAAATACGAGCGTTTAGCTATTCTGCTGCTTGAATTTTCCAAGCAAAAGTGGCAAGTGTCTCGAGTGCAATGTTTCTGCTAACCATGAGGAGACACGATGCTGGTAATAAACAAAATAAAATATTTAAGATTAGGTTCATATTGAGAGTGATGCAGAGGGAGAATATTGATCATTGCATTTCTGGAATTGAGCCTTCGGAAGAGTTTTATGATCGATAGTATTTTAGTAAAGTTTCTCGTGAGTGTTAGAACTGAATATTTCCTTTCATTTCAAAGTTGTTTTTGTAATATTTATTTTTATTGTTAGTCATTTTCTTGTTTAGTTCTTTTTTTATCTATTTTTAACAAATAAAATTAGTTAAGTAGTTTCACTTGACTTCTAGTTATTGAAACGAGTTTTGAAGTTGTAGTGAGATGAAACTCAATCTTTCGCGGTGTATAATTTTATAATTGAATGCTGTTCTTTTCTTCGTACAATATTTGCGTTAATGTATATTATTAAAGATGATTAGAAATATTTCTTTCCATAGATGAATTGGGAAATGTTTTCTAGCGAGTACGCATTTTCCCTGCAAGTTTGCAAAAACGAAAAACAAAACCCTGCAACTTTGGCAACTTCTACCACAGTGACGCATATTTTCGCATAAAAATATTTTGATCAGAAAAAAAGTCTTCCCTTGTTATCTCATTTTGAGAAATATTGTTTTTGAAGTACCATTCATATCTCGAAGTATTTCTCTCGTTATTACTGCGATATCTCCTAGAAGTGCGATTCTGATAAATGCTATTTCTTTTTTCTCTGTCTTTAATTGATGATACAGCGTTACAGCTTGTGTTAATTACTGGATTGAAACGCGATGGTTCGTTAACTATTTTCATCTAATTCTTCTTGATACGCTGTTCGCGTATTTCGTAGCATTTTAGGGCCTCGGAGTTGCCAAGCTTTCTTTTAATTACATCTCTGGTCCTCTTCTTAACAATATATTATACATGCGTTTATTTGGTGTATATGTCAGTGACAAAAATGTGCTTGAAGCTTAAATTGTGTAAATTTACATGATATAAGAACATATTGACTTTATATATTTCAGTATACTTTCCTGTAACTAATTCCTCTTTACCCAATATGGTGTTCATAGGAATTAAAATTATTTATGTTTAATTAAAAAAGAATTATGAACATAAATGATGTTGATCATGTATCGACAGTGGAGTAAATTAGAGCATACCCATTTCGTTTTCAGGCTCGTGTCTTACGAACACTGACCTACCGTGGTCTGGAAGTCTTCAAAAATTTAGATATTCATAATTTTGTAATAATTATTTCCGACGGTTGCTGTTCTACAAATTAAGTAATTTTTCTTTAATTCGTAAATATATTTTACATGTAATATTATTTTTACATGTAAAAATGCATTTTTACATGTAAAAATACATTTTACATTTTTATATATACATTTTATAAATAAAATAATTTGATTCTTGCAAATTAGTGAGCAATTAATATGAACATAAATTTTTCTTGACTGTTAATTTTCAATAGTTATTTTGGATTTTTTTTTGTGTGTGAAAAGACAAATTACAATTTAAGAATTACATTTTTAATAAACCCAAATCCAGGATCTCCAAAATGGAAAAAAAATCTGCTCGGAAACATTCTTTCCGATTCCTTTTAAATGTTTTTCTCCCCTCTCATCATTGTTGCGTCAGTGTGAATCCTTGCAAAAATGACTAATACTGTTTATATATTTAAGCAAATTCTTTTCCTTGTCGGGCGCGCTGGTTTTTCCTCCTTCAGACCTTGAGAGATGGTCTTCGTTGGCTGTGAGGAGATTAAATTGACGTTCGCTGCCCATGTGAAGAAGTGTATAAGCGAATGCATGCCTAGCGCGGTTCCGGCCAGCGTGCTGTATTCCTTCATAGTTATTGCCTCCAATTTTGCGGAGCTGCGTAACACTTGTTACGAGAACATCACTTTCTTGACTCAGTAATGGTTTTTTGTCTGAGCAGTAATGCGTGTTGTGAAGTTTATGTGTTTTAGTGAAGTAATAATACGGACTCTTGTAAAACAGGTAATGATACTACGGGAAACGATGTTACGTCAGTTCGGAAATTGTTTTTTTTAATATGCAGTGCATTCGAATCTGTAAGCTAACAATTGACAACGATTGTGTTCTGCCTTTGTGACAATGTGATCGCTTTAACTTAGCATTTTAATAATTTCGTAAATTGGTAATACATAATGGTGTCGTGTTTGTCTCTCTCCGCAGCCAATGTTGTTCAGATGTTATTGTTATTATTGAAGCAAAAACAGTTTGCCTATTTTTCGATTGCAAAATAAACGTTTTATATAACAGTAAAATTACTTTTAATCGAACTAATATATATGTATAACGTGTTTACGTATTACGTCTATTATTATTGGGTTTAATGGCTGCGAGTGCGAATCTAAGTGGGACACCTGCACTAGGCATCTTTGTTGTGTAAAGACTCACCATGTCCGGTTTTTTATTACAATACTTTGTGTTTTGGTTAATTTGTGTGCAGAACGCATGGCAAGTGTTCTCTCTGCAGGACTTTTATTGTGTACTTCCTATCAACACGGGTTTGTGCTGCCTTATTCCGGTTACAAACGAGATTCTATTGGATATCCTTCGTTTCATTTTGTCGTTTCATATGAATTTGAAGTTCGTTAAAGATTGAATGACATAATAAAGAAGAAATTGATTTTTTTTGTTCAGGAATCAAGTACCAATGCGTTTTTTGACGCGCAGTGAACTGTAATAAATTTTTAATTGTATTCAGATGCTGTTCCGAGATGAAGTACGTATATTATTGAACATTTCATGGGTGTAAGATAAATTCTAAGTAACTAGAAGGGAATAATACTTGAGAAGTCATCAGGCTGTGTTAATGTGATTAGATATTATTTACTGAATTAAATTTAGTTTCTTGCCACAAATGAAACAGTATGACGACTTTTCATGTCGCTGTTATTTTTAGCAACTCTTTTTTTAGCGCTTTAGACCAAGCTATTGGCGAGCCCAAAAGCCCCAAGAGTAACGACTCTCGTATGATGACCGCTCGTTTTACTGCTTTGGTACAAAATTTATCGAATATAAAATAAGGTTATTTGTTGCGGTGTTTATGTAATAGCAATATCATTTTTGTGCAGAAGTTGCTCATCTTTACCATATTTTATTTCACAATTTAGATTCACTTCTCGGATATTTTTAATGAAATACAAGTACATCGATGTCGGACGATTCATAGTGAGTATAATATATCGAGATTTCTGAGTAAATCTTTGTGCCTCGATTCGATGAAAATCTTATGTGATATTTTTATGAAGTTACTGCTATTTTTTTATTTTACTGTACGACGATACATTAATTTTATTTTACCATTCTAAAGCTATGGTGTGCTGCGCGTTACGAAGCTTCTTTTCAAGTGTTTGTAGTATGGCATGATCTTATTCCTTATTCACAGCATCGCCATCTTGTTGAGAGTCATTTTTTACATAGTTTTTTGTCTGTTACGGGAGAGGATATTGGTTTGATTGTGTCTCCCAAAAACATACCCCCCCCCTCCCGTATTCATCTCTCACGGACTAAATATGTGTATTCTGCTACCTCACGTGGGAGGTTCTCTTCAATATTATTTTTTATGCCTCCGTGTTTCGAAATAAATCTTGTAAGATTTTCATTGAGAAGAAATACCGCTAATGTCTTCACACAGTTAATAAACTTGTCTCATTAAGGTCCAATATGGTCCATAATAATGAGCACCACTCGAAACCCAGTTCTACACGGGTTAACTCACCAGACACTTGCATGAGATATATTGGGGGAAAGCGTCTAGAATAGTCCAGATTGTCGTTTCTAAGTTTACAACTGAGGTTGGTAACCGGAGAGAAGTAAGCTTTCACACAACGACTCAGATATATAGAGTCTGAGATATGGTGAAAATGTGTTAAGGTATGCTTTGATCCGAATGGAAGTCGAACACGGGGTTATATGTGGAAATCTGACGAACTGTCCATGATCTACCAAGCAGTTCCGTTTTATACTGTTTATTATTTTTTTACGTTTTTATTAGTTTCTTACATTTTTTAACGATGCCTACGTCTCTTTCCGCAGCCGAGGATGGTGGCGCGGGTGTTTCGAGCTCACGGCGAGCTGTGCGCGTCGCACCCATGGGAGGTGATCGTAGCGACGCTCACGCTGACCGCGTGCATGCTCACCGTGGACCAGCAGAGCCAAGCAGAGAGGCCAGCGCCGCCTCCCGCACCGCAGCACCGGCGATGCGGACTCTCGCCCGCAGCTTGCTTCCCCATAGAGGTAACGTTCTCTCACGAGCACTAAAGCGAATGTGGACGTTGACCTGGCGGGAATGGCGAAAGGTCGGTAACAGAACTCGAATGCACGCCGTTGCACTGTCCTCGGCGTTTTCTCGCACGATTTTCCATGGAGAGATTCGTGAACGACGAATGTTTCCCTCGTTGAGATTTTTGAACACGAAAGATTGGTGTTGCAGTGACGTTTCGAGAGGGACGCATAGAAGATATAACATACCAAATCTTCCCTCTGAATTAGACTACACAGATCCCAAATCCTGTGTCTCATTCAAAAATTGAAACTTCTAACAAGTCGCTGGTAGCCTTTCTAGTAAGTGTTTTGAGTGACCTCTGAAATATATTTTTTAAATCTGAAATTTTTATGGAATTCTTATGTCAGACAAAATGAAATGGGGGGGTACCCCGTTCAATTTTCAATGGTTGATGTTTTAGCCACGTCCTTATAATTAGTTTCGTCATGGTGTATTTGAAAGAATATTTTCCACCGTTGTCAGAATATGTTGAAGGATAATAAATAACGTTGAAGGAACACTGAATCCTTTCACAAGTCCATGATTTTGTAAATGGGGAATGTAGCGTGCAGCTTATCTACATGGAGTGATAGGAGTTGGTTGGAGGGCTATTGTCGGGAATCGAACCCGGGATGACTTGGTGATGAGCGACAACACTACCGTCTGCGCCACCGGTGGGGCTTGTAGCGATTGAGATCAGCTGACTTAACGGTTTGAGAGGGAGGGACAGTCTTGTTTTCTTGCAGAAAATTTTCCATTGTATTTTCTCGTAAATTAAGATTATTCTCCTCTATATCGCCACACACAGATTATAACTGTTGTTTGACAATAAATTACTTATTTCTAAATGTAAGTTCCCCTGCGTCCCTGCTATGTACATTTACCGCTTCCCGGGTCCAGTAATTGTTTTATTATTTTTTTCTCATACATTGTTATAACATTTGTTGAGTATGAACAGTTAATTACATTTCTCGATTTTTTTGAGCTGGGTCCAGAAATAAAATGATGTAAAGTAATTTGCTTCCTGTTAGGAGCTCGATATATTTTTTTTTAATTTGTGCCCATTTATTATAATTACATGGTTTTATTTATTTTCTGGCGTATCCTTTAATTTACCGTCTAAACACATATTTCAATAAAAGTTAATTATAAATGCAATTTTAATTTGGCCCATTACTGTGGCATTTATTGCTTCATGGATTATTGAAATTAGTATTGCGTGTCTTGGACACAATTGTTTAGTACTTTAACGAATTTTTTGCAGAATTTTTTGAAACTCTCGGAGGAGGGGAGTGAGTAACTCTTTCCCATTTATCAATTTTTTCCATAATGTATTGAATGTTTTATCGTTAGTCTTTCTTTAATGCCATGCCCCCATTGAACTGATCAAATAATTGATCGATCCTACCGAAAAACGGTGTACATAGAACAATGCATAATTGCCATATAGTTTTCCATGTCTATATCGCATGGGAACATTGGTATGTGTTTATATCTAAAGCATGAGTGGCCTGAGTCATCTTGCATCTCGCCCCCTCCCCCTCCACCGTCGCGTAAAAACAGGTATCAGTTCTATAAAGTGGTCCCTTTTGTCATGGGACTGCGGCTTTCTATCTCGTTGTAGCTTCTCTTCTTGGAGGAATTCTTGGTGTAAAACTGGGATATGGACTTAAAAAATACTTTTCAAATTTAACTTATCACCGCTTCGGTCTGATTTTAGTTGTTGACCTTCAAGTTTTGTTTGTTTTCCTCTTTACCTCCTTCTGGACCTGAGTCACCCCACTTGTTTGTTGGGAGCTATACGGATGAGTCATCTTAGACAACAGTATTTGGTACCCTTGTACTTATTGTTAGTTAAAGGGAGAAAAATATTTTTATCCTCTATTTGAAATAGTGCCCCGTTGATGTATACTTATTTTTCAATGCCGGTTTTATTCGTTCAATTGAACTGTAACAATGAAAAATAATTTATTTTTTTATATTTTAGCGGAGCATTTAATGTACTTAATTACTTATTATCAACTTATTATTCGTTATGTTCCATATTACATTGAAGGAGCAGCATCAGATTTTACATCAACATTCAGATATATCAGTCGGATACATCATATGTAAAGTACCTGTGTTGAATGCTGAAGTTTTATCGTACTTTATTTGACGTTGCGAGTAAAAATTCAGTTTAGTTTTTCTGTTATGTATATCTTGTACAGAGCTGAATATTCTCGGTTCGTTGCTCGGAGATGTTTCCGCGCCGTAGAATCTCGCGATTTAGAAAACTAAATACACAACTCGTGGCCATGACGAGTAGATATTCTGAAATATGGTCATTAGCACTTTGTTAAGCGTCGCTTTCTTCGCATTGTGATCGTATGAATGAGAGAGTTGATAGGAAATTTTCCCTCTTTGTGTTGGTTGCGAATGGAATGTCAGAATTGCGATGATTTAATGTCTGTACCATTTATTAAGGCGTCACGAAAGCTGCAACTGTTGTTTGTCATTAATTATACTTGCGTATTGTTTAAAACTGTTGCATAGTTTTGCTGTCTCAATGGAACTCTCGAGTATTGTACGGGTTTATTCGTCTTACCATGTTACATGGTGATTCTTTCCAACTCTAGTTCGCCATTCGGATTTCCATAACTTGTTTGAACTATTTGATGCTATTTTTCGTAAATATTAAATGACACGAAACGCGAACCTCCAACCATTCTCCTGAGGACATGTTTATCCTACGATATATGACTGATATGTATTATTTTATGTACATTGTTAAAGCTCCTAGTTTTAGTGGTTGTTTATTCCTAAAATTGTCCACGTTTTCCAGTTATGTATCTATTACGCAAATTGTGGTTTAATAAAAGATAATGCTAAATTTTGCTATAGAATGACTGCAAGGTTACAGTTATGCATCTGTACCTTATTAGGACGTGTAGAGTGTTGATAAAATTCATCCCAATATGTAAGGATTGAAATGTAAATCTTGTCCTATTACTTTACTATGTGCTCTTATTGTATGAAACGGAAAGTTGTGTTGATTAATACTTTTTACACAGTGAAGTTTTGATGTCATCACTTTTATTATTGTCTGTAACAAGTGATGAAAATACGAGTTTTCGAGCTTTTTAGTGATTTTTGACGTGTCTCATTTTAATCCCTCACTGAGCAGCGACGAAGCCAAATTGCTTTTCCATAGTTCAATATACGAGTTACAAATAACGTTGATAAATTTCGAAGTTAATGTTTTGACTGCTCTGTGTGAACACATAGTGATTTGAAAAAATTCTAGATATAAGCATTTCTTTTGACTCCTAGAGGGACTTAATACGATTGAGTCGAGTTTCCTTGGATGTGCTGTATTTTATGAATAAATTATGGAATTACCACAGGAGCATTATTACTCTCTGGTCCCCCCAGATTGTCGAGGTTTTATGGTGATCATGTTCAAAGGAGATGGGACAATGTTTAACAAGCTGGAGGTAGTGAATATTGGTGCAATTTTGTTTTCTGGGTTCGATATTTGTTGCATGAAAAATATTAATTTAAAAAAAACATTGGCGTGATTGTGCTTTTTTTACTGGTTGAATGCCCTCTAAATTTTTGTAAATATGGAAAACGAAAAAGGTACTTTTTTCGCCAATGTATGAATTTGACCTGGCATTCATGAAGTTCATGTTTCGTGTGTTCTAGGAATACAATGCGGCGGATATGATTGTCATGACTCTGATTCGGTGTGTAGCTGTGTTATACAGCTATTATCAGTTCTGTAACCTACACAGACTGGGTTCAAAATATATTCTTGGTAAGTACTGAGTCTTCAAAGATATGTATGTTCGATCTGATAATTACGATTCGTTCGTTTTGAGGATGAATTCGTACTCATTTCGTAGTTTCTTAAGTTTTCTTGAGGAATAATTTTACAAACAAATGAATAGAAATGTAAAATAGAATAATATTATAGTATGCGCAAATTCACCGTATTTAATTGGTACTGTGATAAATTATAAATTATCATTAATTTTAAGTGAAATAGATTTAGCTTAACGAATTCTAGTGGTCTTGTTAGCAATGGTCTTATTCAAAAGAACTAAAAATTTTGTACTGCATTTTTTAAATTATAAAATTGTTTTGCTTTTAGTTGTATAGAAGCAAGTGACGTGTATATAGTTCCGATGCAGTGATTTCAAAAATGAGACGACGTGGTTGAACTATGATAAATGTTCTATTTCTCGAAATAACATTAAATAATGTTTTCTTGTCTATTCTAGACCTATTTTAATGCTATTTTTATTTTTAACACCGTCATAAGGGAGTTATTTGTGATTTTAGTGGATTTACCCGCTTAGGGGTTTCATGATGCAACTTAAATGTTTTATAGAATGCAGCCAGCCAGTCTGTCGGTCTGTACATAACCTGACTGAAGAGTGTGTCAGTTCGATCGTATTTGCGTGTAAAGCAGTATCTGCTTCTTGTCAATGCTTGCGCTCTAAATCATTTATAAATTAATACAAAGTGTACTTCATGCAAAGAGCAAATCAAATTTTTGTAATATAGATAAGAGATCAAAAAAGTAATGCCAAATGTAATATAAGATAGATACACAGTGATCTTACATGCTTGCATATTATGTAGAAATGAAACGGGTTTTACATGGTGGATATAATGGGGTTCTATGTCTCAAGTTTAACTCAGACAATTCTTTTAATACATTAGTATAGTACAATAATTTGTCATATTAGAAAAATACGTCATAAGATTTTTTGTCATATTATAATGGAGAATTGATTAGCATACGAGAAAGAATTTGTAATGGCTTTGCATCCCTAGTTTTTATTATATCGCCGAAAATCTGAATTAGTTTGAATTTATTTTAGGCACGTGGAGATACATGCACTAATAAAAAAAATTTTTTTTCGTGTTAAACTTGATCAGTCGTCAAATTTAATGTCATATTTCCATTAAATGGGCTTCAGATATTGACGGCATATTTCTGTGGTTCCATTTTTGTCCCCAGGGCGTCATCTTCTGACAAGAGCAAAAAATGTTTCCTCTTACAAAATATTCTACTTGGCACTTTCTTCGTTGCGAAATGCTGTGCAGCGTCGCTCTTTCCGACTTCCTCCAATTACTTTCTCCTCCAAACTTATCCGAGTTTCACTGAGTGAATCTTATTGTTTTCTGATGTAGTGCATGTGACAAAAATCGTCGGAATTCTTACTTCAAGAGAGCGCATTGTTTATAAGCAAGTCGTTGCTTTAATTAAAAATTAGACTATTCAGTAAAAGCATGTAATTAAAATTTTCTTCCATTGACTTTCAGAAAGTTCCGGGAGTGCCCAGTGTAGCTAGCACAAAACTTGCAAAGTGTAGAAAATTGAGAATGCTCCCCCCCCCCCCCCCCCCCCCCC
>NNCF01125938.1:1070302-1102267 GCA_002313205.1 Laupala kohalensis
TGTTTTTTTTAATGATCGTGGCTTATTGAAATTGTGCAATGAAATGGATGCATTACTATGCGCCTTCTAGGGACTTGCCCTTCCCAATAACGCAGAAATGTGTTTAAATGAGTTAAGTCGTGAAGTATCATTTGTTAAAGTATTTGTTTTTGAATTTCGTACGTCTTGTTTTCAAATCCCAAGAGATTTTCAGGACTTGGAAATTACTAACTTCTTTCATCATAATCTCTGATTCACCCTTTGCAATACTAGACTTTGTTTCGCAACGCTTGGGCGCTGTTAGGTTAAGCGCTCATTATCCCTCTAGAGTTCGTGGAGGTTGATCCGATGCGCAACCACCACTCCTGTGGTAGGAGTTAGAGGCGCGTCAGTGAGGTCTGCGTTCAATAAAATTTTATAAAGAAATGCAAACGAATGAATCCTGCCAATGTATGCCTCTGAAAAGTAGATAAAAGTGTATTTTGAGGCTATGTTTAAGCATCGATTTCTCTAGCTTCATTGAGTAAAACGACGTTTGAATAAGTTTTTAAGTAGTTTCCTTCAAACGAACAAAAAGTTTGTTTGAATATTGTCTGATGCGCGATTTTTCCTTCTAAAACATGACTATATGTTTAGATCTGGCCGAAAATTGAACAAAATGAAGCATTAGATTCGCCCCACCCTGCCGCATAGGTTCATCTGCCTTAACCACCCCTGATCTATGAGTTACGAAGATAAAGGAGTGGTTCCCACTTCCCACAGTGTGCATCTTTATCTGGGTTCTGTACCTCATAACATGTCGCCATAAATTTAAATGCAAAATTATTTTCTCTAATAATAAACCTCTTTACAAAACCTGTAATTTTTATTTCGTTTCTTTATCTCTACTACTAAATATTTATAATAACCTTACAATGTAAACAGTTATCCAGGTGGAATATTAAAATTTGACTGTGAGTTTACATTGCGGGCGCCGCCGGATATGATACATAAGACAAGGGCGCTGCGGTCCTAAAAAGTTTGGGTACCATTGAGACAAGGAATAGCGCCGGCTCCTTAATAAGCGCGGAAGGATACAAGGTCGTCTTACCGTTGCCACTGTCATCGTGCCCGCGCGCACGCAGGGAGAGTTACCTTCAACACTTTCTTCAGTGAAAGTGCTCCCGAGGATAAATACACTGTTTGCAACAAAACGCGGCAGCTTGTCTCTCTTCGGAAATTGCTTAGTCTCCACGGAAACCACAAGCGATGGGGTTGATACGGGTCGTACAATGCATGGGAAGAGACGAGTAAATTAGCGTGCCAAACTTGTTTATATCTTTGATCATAGTTATAAAGAAAGAGCTGTCCTTCATGATGTTTATAAACGTGTTCATCAAACACTGCTTTTCCAAAAGGAAAATTACATTTTACTCGTATATTATTGAAATATTTTGTACACGATGTGTTTGAGAAAAAAATCGACAGAGTTCAGAGTCATTGAGGTTTTCCAATGTTGCTTGTGATGGAAATATAATGTCGACGAATGGTCGGGGTCGGTGTGGGAGGAGTTCCAAGTCACCTTCACCTTGGCTCCTGAGAGAGAGCCAAGCGGCGCCAGTGACACAGTAGGACGAAACTGCTCTCTTGTTGGTCCCAATCCTTCAGCTTGTGTCGAAATCGGTTAATTATTACACAACTACATGTTCAATGATGACTTTAAAAACAGTATCATTTCCTTGTAATAGGCTCTTCAATCCCTATGTAGCATCCTCTGGAGGCACTTGCTGTTTCTGTCCTGCAAAATATTGAATATTTATTAAATTTGCTTAAGAAATTATTTTACTATAAATTTAGTAATTATTTATTTGGTAGTTCGTAATACAAGAAAAGTGCTTCGTAGACGAATGACGCAAATTGCACAATAACAACGCCATAATCAGATTGCTGGCATATTGTACCAACAGCTGGCAAGGGGCGTACTAAGGATTTTATTTTTTCAAGGGGAGGGGGAATATCTCACATATTATATATGTATGATAAGCCCCCTCCCCCGATATTCTTGTGTGTATATATTATTCAATGTGTGGTATTAAATGAGATTTTTTGTTAGATTCATTCTATGTTAAAAGAAAACGTGGAAGTAGAATGTTATTTTGACCCACAGTGGCGCCAGCGTGACGTCGCTCCCTCTGCATTTTATCTCTTTTCTTTCTTTGTAAGATGTCTATCACCTCGTTGCCGATTCTACTTTGGCGACTTTTGAACGTCCGCCTGTTCTTTTTAGAGTAGAGAGTTAATTGGTGGAAAGCGTGGAATAGGCGTATTAGCATATCTGAAGAATAATTTGTGTATGATATAAACTAATACAATTATTGATAATGGCGGAATCAGGGGGTGGTTCCTCCACACAACCTAAAACTATAATATAATTTGTTTCAATTTTTTCTTCTTCACATTTAATAAGCTTTGTATTTAATAGCAGGCGAGAAATTTGTTACGGCGCGACGGCGGGAGCATATTCGCGTATTTGTAGTAGCGAATTCGCGCATACGCCCTCCCTCGATAGAAATCTTGGGTCCGTCTCTGGTTTTTGATTTTGGCACGTTTTGATATTCGTTTTCACAAACCCTGTGTTAAAATGTTAGTGTCGTATATTTCAAACGTTTTATTTTGTTTTGGTTTTAGCTAAAGTATTATACAGTGGAGCCTCTTTAACTTGAAACCCGTTAACTCGAAATCCTCTCTAAGACGAAGAAATCAGCCATTCCCTTCCGTTGAAGTAAAAAAAAACAACAAAAAACCCTACAACTCGAATTATTTAGATGCTATAACTCGAACTGCATAGTACTACCCATATACACTTCATACTACAAATCTAGCGGTTCTATGACAATATTTTTCCCAACATACAATTGTGGTGAAGTGTATTAAACTACAGTGTCCTGTTGTATAAAATGACTATCATGACAATGACGTCAGATAAGCTGTAAATTTGTAAAAAAACAACAACAATGGTATTATCAACCATAACTGACGTTAATGGTATTTTAACAGCCTATTCTCCATTCGTATGGATACCATTTGATTGGTCGTAGTTATTTCAAGTGAGCATGAATTCGAATTTCGTGATCCTGTGATAGACGCTCTCGAATTTGTTTGTCCACAATGATAAAAATGTGGCGCAGTTGAAATGTTCATGGATTACTTTTATACATTTTTTCATTAGAAATATTATATTGAAAAATATGAGTTTTATTTGTTTCCAATTGTGTTTCAAATGCTTTTTATGCCAAGATTTCTTTATCAAATGAAATATTTTTCGAATTATTTCTGGAACATTTCAAATAAAGTAAAATATTTAATTCTGGAGGATGTCGATCTGACTACTGTTAGAATATCTTCATATTTACTAGTCATTTCAAAATCAAAGAAAAAGTCTTATCTTTTTAGTGCTTTGAAAGGAGAGCAATTTGCTGGACATTGTTTGATAATAGACATCCTTCAGATAAAATAACGTCATTGTTATCCCCACTCTTTCAAATATTGCACATAAAACTAAACATAGACTTAAATTAGATATAGAACCAGCGGTCTTCCGAGGATAATTGGTTGTTCAAAGGGAAAAACAATATGTTTGGTATGTCTGTCTTTCAGGCACATCAACTGAAGTGGGAGAACCGGTTCCCCTCTATGACTCCTGACTGCTGCACACTAGTCATTGCTCATAATACTCTCTCTCTCTCTCTCTCCCCCCCCCCCCCCCTCTNCAAGTGGATGTGTGAGAGAGGGCGATACGAAAAAGTATCTTCTGGCTTATATTTTCAAGAACAACACACAGCAGAGACCGCTGGGTCTATATCATATGTATGCCTGTGGTACTGAAAGACTATCAGAAACGCACAGCGGCGGATTGTAGTACAATCAGAACGCTTGGAAGAAAAGTCGAAAATCAACTTTTTGGAAGTGTATTATAGCTATAGATTATGATAAGTTTTTAAAATTTGAAATTAATGTTTTTAAATTTACTATATGAGGTAGCAAAGGATCATGTTCTAGCATTTATGGTGTCCTTAATTTTAAAACAATTCCTTGTCTTTCCTTAGAAACTCTATTGAAGTTTACATTAATTTGTAAAGTATTTTGTGTATGGTGTTCTCATTTACCAAGTTATGGTGACAGTTTTGTTTCAGTATGCTTTTAATCTTTAAACTGAAAATTTTTAATTACAAATATAAAGTGTCATTTTGGTGACACTTTATGAGGAAGGTACAGTATAATTGCTTTTACAATTTTGAGTTTTATAGAAATTGATTTTTCTTTCCCTAAGAATCTTCTACAGCAAGTAACGTTAAAGCTTATGATGAAATTTGTCTTCTTACAGGTATTCTTTCTAACACATTTTTGTCTTCTTACAGGCATTGCCGGACTTTTTACAGTGTTCTCCAGCTTTGTTTTCAGCTCAAGTGTTATCAATTTTACAAGGAGTGATATTTCTGATCTTAAGTGAGTTAATGACTGTTATAAATATTGTTGTGCATTATGTATTCTTTTTGATTTTGATGTATATTTTTAACAGAGATGCCCTGTTCTTCTTCTTGCTTCTGATTGACTTGAGCAAAGCTTCTCTGCTTGCACAATTTGCATTGAGTTCTCGTAGTCAACAAGAAGTTCGTCAGAATATTGCTCGAGGAATGGCTGCTCTCGGCCCAACTATCACACTGGATACTGTGGTAGAAACTCTAGTCATTGGTGTAGGAATGCTTTCAGGTAGAGTATACATTGCTGTAAAATTAATTACTGCATTAATAAAAAGAAGGCTTAAAACTTATTGAAATAAAAAGCATTCGGACTTTAATTTTTGTCTTTTTGAAAATGAGTTCTTCTACATATTCTGAAAGAATGTTTTGAGAAATTGCATTTAATCATTTGTTGCTAAATTAAAAGATATGTTATTTGTTACTAAATTAAATTAAATTGTTTTAGCAAATAAATACGTGAAAAGAGTTAATCTGATTAATGAAATTCATTACCTGTCCACAGGTGTGCGTCGTTTGGAAGTGTTGTGTTGTTTTGCATGTATGTCAGTCATTGTAAACTACGTGGTATTCATGACATTTTATCCAGCATGTCTGTCTTTGATACTTGAGGTGAGCAATGGAAACTATACTCTTATTTTTACATTTATACTGTAATTACTTTAATGCTTCTTTCTGTTGAAATAGTATTCCTTGTGTGTTTGAATTAGTATTAGTTCACAAACATACTGAAATCTCGTATATTGCAGTGAACCACGCAGTCAGGTAACGGATTAATTATATGTTGAATGAAAATGGGAGATGGGATAAAGATTCTATTAGAAGGTCCGAAGTTCGAATCTCAGTCCTGTCTCCCATTTTCATTCAACATAACATAATTTATTTAGTATTAGTCTTAAGAACTAATTAGTTGATTCCTCTTGAAGAGTAAATAGTAATGGATGTTGTAGACCAATTCCTTTTTGTTGTAAGTTATTGTTATTGCAGTAAGTTTTAGATTGTGAAAATATTCAATAATATATTGTACTTTAGATATGACTTAGGCTTTATTTACTAAGATTGAGTTATTTTCTTGTGCAATGTGAAATGGATCTCTTATATCAGATAAATTGGAAATGACTCATCTCAGAATAGGAAACAGAAATCTATTTTTTCAAATATATAAATTGCTGAGATATGAAAAGAACGCATATTTTTCTGTGTGTTACAGCTTTCTAGAAGTGGGGAAGGGGGACGTCCAGCTTGGCATGACAAGTCCCTCATAATGAGAGCTTTACATGAAGAAGATCAGAAACCTAACCCTGTAGTGCAACGAGTTAAAGTCATTATGTCTGCAGGGCTAATGCTAGTCCATGCTCATAGGTAATATAATAGTAATCTTTCAATGTATTATAGTTTTCTTCTTCTCATTGTTGGTAGAGTATTTCATAAGTAATCAAACGTGTAATATTCATTCATTATTCATTGATGTTTATTCATTGGGGTTAAGATGAGATGAATGAAATACAGTCTGGAACACAATTGTCTATATTTATGGATTTTGATTGGAGTTATTTATGGGAAATGTTTAATGTACAAAATGTACCCAAGCTTTTGTTATTCAGTAATTAAAGGAAAAGGTTTGTTATTATTTTAAGGAATGTGTCTTTGTGTTATATGTTTCATACATAATGTACAATTCAGTCCATCCTGCTAAGATTTCTTGATAAAGAAAAGGTGGTGTGGCTTAGACGTCACTGAATGTTAATGACGCATATTATCGACGATAGATCTTTGAAGACTTTCCATCTCAGTTGCCTTTTCCTCTCTGGTTTATTTTGGTTTTATTGTTTGGGATGTGGGGTCATGTTACCTTGATTTATCAGATCCATAGCAAATTAATTTGGTCCACTTTGTCACATTCTATTTTGGTGTTCAAATCAGCTTCCAGCAAATGTATTTCAGATGTCACACATAGTACTACCTTAGTAAGATTCTCAGAGCTTTATGTGACTGCAAACGTGTGTGTATCCATCAAAAGTACTTGTAATTTTATAATTTTGTGTTTCCATTTTGTTTCAGTCGTTGGACATTTGCCAGCGAGGGTGAAGAGGGCCCTGTACCTCCATTAGTTTCACGAGAACACAGCATGTCCAACCACACTGAAGATGTCAATTTGCACGGCTATCTCATGAAATGGTTGACAGTTAGCGCCGAACATATTGTTATTCTCATTCTCCTTTTGGCGCTCACTGTCAAGTTCATATTCTTTGAAGAGAAGAAATCCGAAGATCTTGCTGAACAGCTGTTGCTTGCTGAACGACCAGTTAGTACTCCCATCCCAGTTAGACAGCAAGACGTATTCCCTGACACACGAGATGCAGGTAATTGGTGTCAATTTTTTGCAATTTCTTTTTGTAATTTGTGATGCAATACTTTCTTAAAATATTGAAATGTTCACTTGCATAATTCTTTTTATGTGGTCAAACGTACAGAAAGATAAAAATGCTTAAGTACACGTAAACCATTGTGAGACTATAATATATATTTCTAACTCTTGTTACTCATTAACAGGAGTTAATGATTCAAGCTTATTAAGTTGCCAATATATTCATGATTCATTCTACAAACCTGGGGATGGGGGGAAAAAAATTCATAACAATGTAATGGGAAATGTTTTGGGAGATGATGATGCTCTATCACTGTCTTTGTGAATGAAACATATACTTTTTAAAAATTATTTTACATTCCATCAAGTGTTTTTATAACTATACATAGTGTATGTTGCTCAGGAGCTCCTCCACAATGGCCTCCATGTGGAGAGGGCTGGGTTGAAGTAGGACCCTCCCATGAGCATAAAAGTATTCAGACTGAGCCAACTGAGGAAAAAGATATTTTAAGTGACTTAAAGGAACCTGCAGAATTGCCCAAGCAACCAACAAGTGAGCCTGAGTCAGTAAAAGAAGGAGAGCCACGGTCCTTAGAAGAGTGCATGGAAGTGTACAAATCAGAGGTAAAGACTTCATGGATATTTGAATTTTAGACACTTAATAAAATTTATTCTTCTTAATAGTATCCTCTCATTCTGGTTTTCTTTTAATAATATATATGGAGTTGTTTTCTTCCTTTTGTACTATTATTCATGTTTTAAAAATTTGCATTTGTTTGCTGTGCTCAGACAGTTTGTTCGTTTAAAACATCTTTAGTGTTTCAATTCCTGTAATAAAGTTATATAGAGCTCTCAACAAAAATGAACTATGAGTCATCTCTGAGAATTGAACATCCATGTTCTCTGAAATGTTTTACTTATTACCTATAATGCTAATTTGTTATCAGACTTAAAAAATAATTTGAACTATTATCCTACTATGTATTTCTTAGTTTAAAAAGGAGGTTGAAGATTTATAATTAAAAAGTTTCAAACAATTAAAAGGTATCAAACAATTAAAAGGTATCAAAATTTAAAGTGGAATTAATTAGCAAAAATCACAATTTTTTGAGAGGTGTGTGTAATTTTTTTTTAAAATCTCAGTGTTCTTGAAACTTATTTAGTGCCAAATATTCGATATGGTGTATAATGAACCATACTTGTATCACTGAAGCATTCCCTCACTAACACATGTTATTGGTGATAAATTAATTTTTACTTTATAAATTTTCTTGCTTGTATGACACTAACTGAAGACCTACTAATCATTATAAATAATGTCTATTATAAATGAGTTCTAATGAAAATTTTTTGTATTATAAATATTTGTTTTCTTGTAGGCTGGTGCAAAGGCACTTTCAGACTCTGAGGTGTTGCTTCTTGTGAAGAACAAGAAGATAGCCACTTACCAATTGGAGCAAGCAGTTGGTGATCCAGAACGGGGTGTTAGCTTGCGCCGACGGATTCTTTCAGTAGACTCCAGCATTGGCCGTGCTTTGACCGATCTTCCTTTTCGCCATTATGATTATTCTAAGGTTAGTTTTCTTTAATTAAATTTAAGATAATAAACATATAAAATACTCACAAAATATGACACCTGATGTTTTTCAAATTTTAAATATTAGTTGTTTTTTCATTATTATATCAAATACAAGTTCAATAAACAGAGAAATGCCTCTTATTGCTTATTGTATTTATTTATTTTTTGTCTGTTCTTTTGCATCACTAATTTTTGATGTTGCAAGATTCAGGGTGTGTTGCCTGCTTTTCCACTTAACCACATGATTTGGGTAAAGGAACTGGAAAAGTGAGGAACGTTGGATTCTGAAGTGTTTTAATGGATCCTTTTCCTCAGGGAACTCGAACTCCTCACTGAAGTCTCTTTTTCTGACTTATTTGGCGAGACAAAAATAATTCGTGTTTTTAGTTAAGTTTAAATACTATTAATAGTCAAGAATTGAAGTAATAAAATAGTTATTTTTCTGGCTAGCAGAGTAGTTAACTGCTAAATTGTTCAAAATGATTTCATTGTGTGAAGAATGTAATTTAATCGAAGACTAAACCATATAAATTATAGTCACTATGGTAGTGGCAGCATATACGGTATGGACTCTGCAGCAGACCTCATGATTTTGATATTCCTTTACATGTGTATGGAATTTGCAACAAAGAAGTATTACTAGGGCCTTTTTGGTTCACTCACATCTTGAGTTAAAAGTATTCAGTTCACTTGATTTATTTATGGTAAGTCACAGGCATGGAGCACAAAATTTACAAAAATTTAAACCTGCATTAATGATTGGTTATTGAGGTCAAAAAGTGGGAAAATATAAATGAAAGAGATTAATAGAAATGCTGTAATGTTTTAGGATATTTTTTTCTCTCAACACAAAACTGATGAGAATTTAATTTCATGTTCTTATAAAAAAGGCCATTTTAAAGTGTTCTTGAGGTTTAAAATACAATCATTTTCTAAGGGGTGGGGGTCTATACAATGATGTAGTGGAAACCAGTAACCCCGTCCCTACCCTCTCCTGCCCATACAATAAATCCTGTGTGCTCCCCTGCCCACAACCTCATGCATTCTGAAAGTTAATAAAAAATAATGAAACTCCTGTGAATAAAGCATTTTATTATACGTGTTTGTACCCTAGAAGTTGTCTGATCCATTACTGAAATGGAACTTGGAAGTCAACTTTTAATGTTTACTTTATATCTGAACTATCTTTTCAGGTTATGGGTGCATGCTGTGAAAATGTCGTGGGCTACGTCCCAGTCCCAGTAGGAGTTGCTGGTCCCCTCAAGTTGGATGGTACTCTCTATCATGTTCCATTGGCTACAACTGAAGGATGTCTTGTTGCAAGTACCAACAGAGGATGTCGTGCTCTTCTCAGAGGTGGTGTTAGATCTAGTGTTGTTGCTGATGGCATGACTCGTGGTCCCGTTGTCAGATTTGGTTCCATTACAAGAGCAAGGTACATTCAGTAGCATTTATGAGTTATAAAATTTGTTTCTGTTGTTCTGTTTATTCAATAGAGATAAATAGTATTTAAGTGCGCAAAATAATGGTGTTTGGCTTGTGGAGTCTCTGAAATAGTGTTTTTGTTTGATCGGACACACACACTCTGTTTCTCAGAGTACTTGTTTTAGGAGTCCTTTTTCCCATCTCTTATTGACAACAATAATAATCAGAAGTGTTACAAATGAAGGACATAAGTTGACAATTGTTGAAAATGATAGTGAGGACTCCTAAAACATACCGCGAGAAAACAATGAGTGAAAAGTGTTTTATTCTTATGTTATTTATTGTCTCTTCATAATTTATTTATTGCTCTATTCTTTTGATAATCAAGCATAGCATTAGTATCCATATTTCGGACATTGTTTCTCTTATTAAAATAAGTGCAGCTGTAAATTATTTGAAACTTCTAGGGTTACTTAGGAGGTGATGTTGAGTTTTTGAAACAAAATTTAGTGTGACTGTCTAGTGACAACGTGCATGTAGCAAACTTCTACAAAGTGTACTCTTGAAATGCTATGGTATACAATTGTTATTTACTGTACAATTATCAAATAATAATTGTGTTATCAATTTGGGGGAGGAAGAAGAAAGAAAAAGAAACCCAAGAACTTGTGGTGTGATTTGCTGTGTGGCCAAGGTACCTGCGCTAGGAGGATAGTGGGGTAGGGTGCTCAGTGGTGTGGAGGGAGAAATGATGTTTTTGTCCAGTGCTAGTGGACACTCAGAACAGTATATGGAAAACACTATAAATAATGGTTAATTTATAAGTATTTTACATTGTTGTATATATCTTTATTTTCAGTGAGGCTCGAGCATGGATGCAGGCTCCTGAGAACTTTGAAGCGATGAAGAAAAGCTTTGATTCCACTAGTCGTTTTGCTCGCCTTAACAAATTGCATATTTGCATTGCTGGACGTCATCTATTCATCAGATTTGTTGCAACTACTGGAGATGCTATGGGAATGAATATGCTTTCAAAGGTGACATAATTAGTTAAATTCTCCAAAACATGATGAAAACTCTTTTTATGAATCGAGGAAAAAAACAGTTACAGATGAAACCAGTTATGTAGTTACTCTGCATTAAAAAATGAGCATCCTAAAAAGTTGCTCTTATTTAATTTTTGTTTAGATAACAAAAAACTGCCACAAAATAGTTTCTTAAACCATAATAATTTGAGCTAGCTTTGTGGGATGAGAAAATTGAACCAATATATCTTTGATTTTAAGTGGTTATTGTTAAAAACTTCTTCCTGCCTTGATTTTATTTAAATAGGGTACAGAAGTTGCTCTGAAATATGTGAAGAAGACCTTCCCTGATATGGAGATTTTAAGTCTGAGTGGAAACTTCTGTGCTGATAAGAAACCTGCTGCTGTCAATTGGATTGAAGGACGTGGGAAATCTGTAGTATGCGAGGCTGTTGTTCCTTCCGATATTGTAGAAACTGTGTTGAAAACTACTACATCTGCTCTTGTTGATGTGAACATTAGTAAGAATATGATCGGCTCAGCTATTGCAGGAAGTATTGGAGGTTTCAACGCACATGCAGCAAATTTGGTGACTGCTATATTCATTGCCACAGGCCAGGTAACACATTTTTTACCACCAATGGTTTTGTAGTGATTTCTATTATTAGATTTGTTATGATTCTTCTTTTATATGTCATTTGCTTGCCGTAATATGTGTCAGATTATTACATTAGACATCTTGCTTAATACTTGAACAAATTAAACTGTTTTTCTCATTGGAATGAATAAAAAAGTTAATTATATGACACAAAAATTATTTCAATATTTTTTTCTTCATTCCGGGAGTTCCTGCAGTTATTTGAGGAATTCTGAATCTTGTGTTCAGGGTTCGTTGCTATAACAAATAACTCGCTTGAATGCATAATGTGGTGTGATAAAATGTTTCAAGTTCTTAATTTAATAATGTTCCACTACTTTCAAAGTTAGTTGCAAGTTTGATTGATAGCATGTGGTGGCTATTTGATATAGGATTGAAATCTATCTGCAGTTTTGGTAATAAATTGATGTAATGTGGCCTTATATTATTGCATAATAATTTTTTCTAAATGTTTACCATTCTTTGGGAATGTGTTTTATGGGAGAGCTTGTTGTCAGTCAATTAGCAGTTTATTGTTAATAGGTTACAGTATAAGACAAGGTAATAAGAGAGTGAACATTCTTAAAAATATTTTGATGGACTTTTGGTGTTAATATAATTTCTGTGGGGTTGGAATTCGTTTTATCAATCTGTCATTAGTAAGTAATGTATGGAATGGAATGTTTCTTCGAGATAAGTAATATTGTGTTCTTGTTAATAATGTAAACTTTAATTTGAAATAGCCACTTAAGGAGTCTTAAATGGTTTTTGCTGTGTCTCTTATGAGAAGTTATTTAATTAAGTGCATATAGATCATTAGTTATTTATGACTTATTTCAGAATTTTATTGTTGTGTAAAACCTTGTTCTCTTTCTTGTTATAGGACCCTGCCCAAGTTGTGGGCAGTAGCAATTGTATGACGCTAATGGAACCCTGGGGTGAAGATGGCAGAGATCTCTACATCTCTTGCACAATGCCCTCCATTGAGATAGGAACTGTGGGTGGCGGAACTGTCCTTCCTCCTCAGGGTGCATGTCTTAATGTACTTGGAGTCCGAGGTGCTAATGAGGACTGCCCTGGAGGAAATGCTGTTCAGTTGGCTCGCATAGTATGTGCCACCGTTTTGGCTGGAGAACTTTCATTAATGTCTGCACTCACAGCTGGCCATTTGGTTCGCAGCCACTTAACTCATAACCGGTACGTATGATACAAATAAAGTCTTGATTAACCCATTAATGCCCAAATTATTATTTTTTCTTAATTCACTTAATATCTCTACAGTTAGTCATAGCAGGTTGCAGGATGATGAAAATGAACACAAAAAGTAATTTTTACATTTTGTTTATCAATAATAAGCCAATCTATAAATAAATTGCTGGGCAGATTCGTGATGCATTGAGTATGCAACATGCAATGCACAAAAATCCTTTTTATTTTTACTGTAAACTGATGGTAAATAATGCACTGTATTACTATAAAACTTCATTTTCTTTACTTTTGAAAATGATATATTTTCCCACAAAGTGTGGAAACATTTTTGACACTGTAACATTGCATTTTGACAGAATGTCAGAGGTCATACCGGACTGTTTTGAAAGTTGCAGCGTCTTTGACCCTTCCTTTTCCCTACATAATGGTTCTTTCCATTGTAGGGCATGTCTAAATGCACATTTCACGATCATTTTGTTGGCCAGAAAGTCTGTTCAAAAATTACAAAGTGTTGAAATGAGGCATAAAGGTGAAGAATTCCAAGAAATAATCTGTATTCATTGGGATGAAAAGTACAATCTCTGGAATATTTTGATGCAGTCACATAGTAAATTGACTCTACTAAAATATTCTCCAACATGTCCTCATAATACAGGATCATCTCAGTTAGTTGCAATGGTGTCAAAATCTTCAGCTTTTCCAGTTTATTTTGAGTGTTGCGAGTGCCAGATTTTTTCTTACCACCTAGTGTTATGTAAATCGAGCCCAATTTTTGTGAAAGGTTTGTTCTCTATCAGTGTTTTTTGTTTTTTCTCCTAATAGTCTGGGGGAAAAAATGTCAGAAATGAGTAAGCACATACGCACACACATAACTTATCGAACGTAACTCTAGTACATAAACATACAGTTTTTTTATTTTGAGCAACAAAACTGCACTAGTGGAGGTCCTGGAACGTCATTTTGAGTTGAATAAACTTATGCATCATCTGGAGCTTCGTCATCATTCGTATCCGTGAATAATAAAACAAAGTGACCAATGCAAAAGGAATGCAAACAAAAGAGGTTTTCTCATATATATTTACACGGAAAATGTTCACACTGAACATACACTATACCGGAACAATGGACACACAACCACCACCCTATGACTCGTTTCTACGTATGTCAGCTGCGAGCGGCAATGCTTCTCATATTCCCTATACCCGAAGCGCAGAGTGCCCAGCGATCTATAAATAGAGCAGCAGTTTTGGGAAAGTGTTATCTCGGGCACCATTTCACTGAATTACTCCTATTTTATATAGCAACAAAGAGAAATATGTTTAGAAATACGCAGAAGCCAAAATTCTTAAAATGAGAAGTTTTACTAACTCAGCTCATGTAAACATACAACTCTGAGCAAAGAGCCTAATGAATACTTGTTTTTTTAAGGATCAATAATCATACTTAAAACATATGTATTAATTCCTACACATCTATCAATCTTCAAAATACTTAGAAGTCCAAATTTTTCAAAGTGAAGTTAGTTGTAAGAATTATATGATCGTACTGGCTGATCTATAAATAGATCACTAGGCATTAATGGGTTAAGTTGTTAAAAGTTCAACTTTTTTTTAGTAAAATGCTAATCACTGATTGTGATTAAACTTAAATGTGAAATTATGGGAGTTCGGTCACAAAACTTTCTACATATAATTTCTTTTTCAGATCTTCAGTTACTCAGTTGCCAAAAGGAGTGAGTCTTGACACTGCAAAAAGCAAGTCCTGAGGAACATAAACAACAACAAAATCATTCATTGCATTTAATGTATGACATCTGATTTGTCATGTACTCATCCGTGAGCTCGTATTGATACTAAGAGGATGATGGCTAGTAGCCCTACATATCACAGACCTTGTATTGTGCATGTTGTGTGGTAACTTTTTACCAATCGTATCCTTGTTTAATCCTCAACATGCTTTTCAGTGTTATGTTTCTCATTTGTGAAGAACAGAAAAATGACATCATGTATTTTTTGTCACATATACTGAAGATTATTGTTGGACAGCTTACTTCTTAAACTTTGTATGAACTATGGAGTGTCATAATTGTGACTTTTGTTTAGTGCTGGTTGTTTTGTAAATTCAACAAGTACTTGGAATTTATGCTTGAACCTAGTGTAACTTGATATTGTGAGAATCATGTGCTTCCATAGTCTGGTTGAATATTTTCCTTTAAAAATAGTTTTGTACCACAATTCAAACGCGGAAATGTGCATGAAAATGTGGGATTGTGCTTATAAAAATGAATGTTAATGTACTATCATATTGAATATTACTAACATGATTCTGTTTCTGAAAGTAGATTGAATTTTCAGCTGCATTTTATGCTGTGTAGTTCAGTTATGTGTATTGAAATAGCCAGCTCTAGGTATATAAATACTTATTTAAAAATTCCTAACTCCTCACCCTCACCCTTTGTACAAAGGAGGTACGCTATAAGTTATTATTTTTTGTTTTGTTTAGTTCACCTGTCAATCATGACTTACTTTATGGAGTATCATTTTCACTAGAAATAGTTGATTAAGCTCCCTGGACTGTGTCATGTCCCCCATATTTTTAATGTACATATTGTATTTAAGAATTTTTTAAAACATTTATGAATGTTTCAGTTCAGAATAAACTTATTTTCTCTGAAGGAATGTTGTTTGATTTCCTCTTTCTACTACCGGTATACAATAACTTTAAAAAGCATTAAATTATTTTATTAAGATGAATTAAGAAGATATTATAAACATGAAACAGAAGACCTAATTCCTCTTAAATACAAGCTTGCATCCTCTGGCTCCAAATCCTCAATAAAATAATTATGTGAATAGGCTACTCCACTCGCCAGAAAACTCTTATATAATAACAGAATATGGAGCATAATGTAAGCGAGAGCCTATAAAACTTATTTTGATGGTTTGCTGTTTTGGTTAAAACTTTAATGTGTCAAAAGACAAAATATTTTATATAAATAATACTAGAACCAAGAAAACTTATTTTAAAACATCTGGCTTTTTACTTCTGTTTCATGACCATAGATGAGGCAACTGTGTCTCAAAACATGTTCCACGAGGTAAAGCTATTTTTGTGAAGATTTTGAGTGTGAAAAATTAATTTACGGTAGGAAGACTTGACTGGAATTCCTCAAGATCATCAAAGATGCCATCTTGGTCTTGGTATGTTGAAGCGAAGTATAATGATGAATCGTTTTTAACTCCATAAATTCTTTTTTCATGTTATGTATATTTCAGGAGCTCTTGCTCCAATCACTATTGTCTGGTGATCCTCAGTTGGCAAAGGAGTGGATGAAAGAATTTTGAAGTAAGAGTGTACTCAATGGAAATTTGAAATGAAACATTCTATTCTAGGTGTATAAACTATCACTGCCTAGCCAACGTCTCAAAATGACCAATGTTCCTCAGAATCGCTTTTTCATTAATGTCACATTTTTGATCCCACAAATCATCAGCCATTGCACATTTCTCAATCTGTTCAGTTTAAATGTGTTACAAGAGTTCTGAATTTTTGCTCAATAGTTCATGAGATGTCACTCTGTTATGAAGTAAGTTTTATGAGGATGAATTCCTTCTCCTGACATCCTCTGGGGAAATCTATGGTGATATGGGGCCCGTTCCACAAAAGCACAAGTATTGTTCGTAATAAGCTGTTACGAGCAATACTTAAATTACTAGTAGTTCAATTGTTTCAGAAGAATTTCGCTCACTTGTCAGTAACAAGTTATTTTACAAGTACTAAAATACATAGTAACATAAACACGGAATATTTTCACATAATAAGTTATTGTATTATGTCCCTCCTTTTCTTTCAGTTTTACAGACTTCATTCTAAAGCGTTCATTATATTCATACTCTGATACGACTAAAGTTCACTTATTCCCCAAGTGTTCTTATACCATTGTACACAGATGAATAGCTTACTCATCTATTGAGGAAGAACAAGAGCGACTCCTAAGAATAAATTAACACTTGTAACACAATTAACCTATGTTTTTAGCTAGGTAACAAGTTTGTCAGTAACCTAACAACTTTAGTGGATTACAAGTAAATCACTTGTGAAATTATGAGATTTGCTTGTTATTACAGGTATACGTGTGTAGCTTTGTGAAATGATAAGAACTGTATGTTTTTACAAACTTGTGAAAATTTACTTACAAACTTTAAACTTTTGTGAAACAAACCCCTGATGGCTTAGGATGGATTTTTGTAAGTAGTTTGATTTATTACAATTTTTCAGTTTTTTTGTATCTAATTACAATAATTCATTTGCTTCCGGTTTATTAATGTATCATCTAGGTTCAACCTAGATATCACTAGTGAATATGAAGCTTGTATACATCTGCACATGGATTCTTGCATTTATAAAATCAGAGTTCTCACTTCATATAACCTGTATTAATGTACGTTGTTAGATTGTTTATGATGGAGGCCACGGAAAGAATCTTAGTTTCTTCTGGGCTGATGAAGGCAGAGGTTGTAACATCTCTGTTGCAAATCAGTGACTTGAACATATTCTTATTTTCATTTTCAATGAAACTATTTGTATTCTGTATGTACTGTACATACGTATTATACATAGATATAATAAAAAATAATAGGTACAAAGATACATTGTGAGAGTGAGAACCAAGCAAAATTGGCCTCATTTTCTTCTATGGTTCATATTGATTGAGTTACATTGTAATAGGATATGTATACATTTTTACGAATATTGTTGGGCAACTCCTAAAATGTCCTACATTGAAGCAGTTGTATTTGTTTGAGTTCGATGCTTCCTGATTTAAACAATTATGTGGATTAGTCTGTAATTGCTCAGTGTCATGTCAGAATTATGAAAAGAAAGCGAATGTACCAAATGCTGATTAAATGAATTTGCTTCTTTTACATAATGTTGGACATTTTAATGGTTCTTAATTTTGTTTTCAATAAATAATTAACAGAAGAAAGAAACACAATTTTGTAATGAAAAAATCTTTATAAAATACAAATAAACTGTGTACAAAAGATACAAAGAAAGCATGCCACAAGGGCATAACAACAGTTAAAATAAAATACTGAAGGTGAAAAGGAATAATGACCTGCAAATTCCCAGCTTAACTTCATTCCTACAAACAGACCAGAGCAAACTTGAAGTAGTTCATCATCAGCAGGCTAGGCCTCTAAACCTTAATACACTTTGACTTCAAAAAGGCAGCCTCAAGTTCACTCTTGTCTACATATATCAAAATATAATAATACATTGGGCTGTACCACTAAGTATTGTTTCTTTATTACATTTTTTCATATGTTTCTTCAAAACCACACGTTTTACAAGTATGAGTATAAGTGTCGTCATCATTATTGTATTTATCCAGTCCAAATTCATGTTCATGCTTTGCCTTGGTAGTTCGGTCATACAAACTACTTCGAACATTCATGCGTAACGCTGTAAAATAAATTATGTAAGAAAACTAGATCAAAAGCAAATTACAAGAAAATTAAATTAAAGAATCTCTTACATTTTAACTGCTTGTTGTATTTTTTTAATTTTGCAACTTCACGCTTTTCTTCTCTGCGCTCATGTTCTTCAGCTAAAGCTTCTTCTGATTCCCATACCTCCAAAGCACGCTTTTCTACCTGTGAATAAAATTTAGCAGCATAAGAATTTTCAATGTTAAACATGTACTCTATTCAATCCATGGAGTGTAAAGAAATATAAGGAACATTTTAGTCAAAATAGCTGTTAAAACTGAACGACCATGAGGAGGACAGTAAACAAATGTATTATGCTGTGTGTTTGTTATTCAGTACAATAATAATAATTTACTCAATGATTTCGGATACAAATTCAAATATACATGTATTAGATATAAGTTTACTGAATCAAAATTAATTCAACAGAAATTTCCTAAAGTAATAACAGTTTTTAAAATGTCTATACCTGAAGGTGCAAATACAGCTTCATGTTGCCAAAACGATTATGAGGATTTTTTCTCAAAACAAATTTCAGTGGTGGATCTCTCTTTTCCAAATCACAATCTTGAAGCAGGTACTGTGTCTTTGCATCAGTTTTTGGAATAAGAGAATGCTTTCCTTCATGGTCTCTGTGAGAAGAGATTAGTTCTAACAAGTCAAAAGAAAACCAAATAAGATTTATATTAATAATACTTACCTGCAGCTATCACAAACTGAATGATCAAAAGAACGAAGCAGATAGGAATCTGGAAAATTTTCATTGCATTCAATGCATACAGGTTGTCCGGGATTTAGAAAAGGTCCAGGCAAATCAGTAACAGCAACTTTCTATAATAAAAAATTGTTAACTCTGGGGAGAAGAGGAAACTAAACTTAAAGAAAATATATCAACACTCACTGAGTTTGACTCCTGAGATTCTTTTTCCTCCAATAAAAACCCTCCACCAGTATCAATGAGTTTTGAACTTGCAATTTTTACGACAGATTTTTCAGGAGATGTATCACTGGAAGCAGAGTTAAGTAAGTGAATAATTTATTACTCAAAAGCTGATAAAAAATTATGTGTAGTTACTTGGAGAGCAATCAGGCAACTAACTCGCCAGAAGCAAATAAATAGACCATCCCATCCTATCCCATCAATTTCATGATGTAAATAATGTGATCACACATTTTTCACTTCTAATTCATACAAATAAAAGAGGAATAAATGTACAGTAACTAACATTTTGGCATAAGGGTGAGCTATTAATTTGCCTTGTCTGATCATTTTCGCTCGCTGTCTGTTTCTTTCCATCCTTGCCTTCTGAGCAATTGTGAATTCTTTCTTTTTTGGTGTCTTTTCTTGATCTTCATTTTCCAGCATCTCATTCTGAAATTCAAGAACTTCTTCAGCAGTAAGTTTATTTCCATTTGTATTTCCAGATTCAGCTTTACTGGAAGTTGCAGATATAATTTGTTGGTTTAAACTGATTTCTCTTTCCAACTCTTCCTGTCTAATTTCATCTTCATAAGCCAATGCTTCATCAATGTCAATACAACCATTGGCTTCCATTCTTCTGTAGTATTTAAGAATTTACGCTAGCAAAGAAATCAGGAAAGTCGGGAGATCAAACAAAAATCAAATATTAATTACAATTTCACACACTAAACCATCTTAAACTCACTGCTTAAGTAAGGAGTCTTGCAGGTTACAACAGGACACTAGAACGAAAATGTTGTGCTATTATCATATCGTTTTATTTAGTTTTAGTTCATTCTTCTCTTTACTGATTTTTGGCTGAGGGTCAATCATTTAGAATGGGCGGTCTTTTTCTTTTAACATAAAAAAATCAAACAATGTTGAATAAAGAAAATTTTTCTGTACACTTGACACAGAGTGCATGAAATGTTGGCTGCCTTGGATGTCTTCGGATGTCTTCTCTAGTGCTGCACCATGCGGAGGTCGTAGAAATTAATGTTAATCGCGTAGTGACTTGTGTCTGGAGTGGTTGTGTATCAAATATTTGCCTAATCCACAAACCTTCTTCTTGTTTTCTTCACTGGTAAGTTGTACATATAGTTAAACAGTGTCTGCGCGGTGTCAAGTGGCATTGTTCATCTGTGCAGCTGCTCATTCCATTGTGAATTGCGGATCGATTGAACACCCGTGAGCATGCCTTGTCTGATTCGCTACACGAATCGAATTACAGTCTCAATATACAGTGTTTCTTTATTCTGGAACGTTTATAATTAAAAAAACTCAGTATATAATGCCAGATAAATGGTTTTAGGCGATTAAGTGATTTCGATCCCTGGGTTTTCGGAATTGTGCGTATATAATTTGTGTTGCAATGGTCTTGGATAATTGTGTCCGCAGTGTATCGAGCCAGTATGTGTATTCAGTAGCTCTGAGCTCTGATTTTCTCGCGACCGCATGTTGAGTGACTCCCGCAGTGTGATCGAGGCGGGGGAGGGAACTCGCGTGAGCATCTCGCTGTTGCGTGGCGTGGTCCCCGTACTCTCTCCGCGACCTTCCGTTGTTGCCAGCGTGACTGCGAGGGGCGCGTCCCGTCGGGTGAGTCAGTCGCGCCGCAATGCGTGCGCCGGCGTGATCGTAGGTCTCTCTCTGCCTTGTCACCGGTTTGCCCATTGATTGAACGCGGGGGCGGTGTGTGTGAAGGGACAGACGTGCGTGACCGTGGCGGCAGCAAGGAGACAGCTGCATGGCGCGTCTGGGGGCTCGTGCCGACCGCCGCCACCCTACGGGACGAGTCGACGGTCTGTCTGAACGATCGAAGCACGAATCGCGTGTCCCGGCACTCGTCGCGTTGTTGCTGGCAACGTGACCTTCCGATGTTCAATCGCGAATCGTCCGCGCTGCGGGGATTCTTGGATGAGGACTGTAGGCGTGTATCCTTCCCGCGGGAACACTCGTGAATCGTGTCTTTGGGAATGCCAGGCGGTGGCGCTCTACGGGAGATGATGGAAAGGGAGGTTTTCGCTTTCGTCCGCAGGGTGGCGCGAAGTCCCGAGTGGCGGTGGCCTCCTACTGCGGTTGAAGCAAACGATCGATGGTTACGTCGCCTGGCTCGATCTTCTCAGTGTGCGCCAGCCGTCACTTTGTTGGTCGAGTAACGGAAGGTGTCCGACTGGTCGCTCTGGCTCACTATTTGTATGGGGTACCCGACCTGTTTGGCATTCATCAGTATTGCATACTTCGTCTATTAAGAGTTGCAAAACCTATTCCTCGCTGCTTCAACGCTCTTCAGATGTAATTCTTAGTGGGAACCCATTTACTCGGGGTGCGTCTCCAAGCTTTTTGTATTTTCATGTAGTGATTAAAAAGAATGTCATGATCGATATCCCAATACATCCTATGTTTCTTTTCATTCACCGAAATCCTGAGTTATGTATCTATTTCCTACCTCCCTGCCATGACTCACTTACAGAACTAAAGTTATTGTTTAATAGTGAATTGATGGTGAACCGCATTCCAGTGTTTATAAAGCCGTCTATAAAGAAGGAAAATCAAACATGGTGTAATTTTTTATAAGATTAATTGATGTACACTATTCGACTTTCTTGTGGCGGGAGTAAACTATTAGAAGTAACGATTAATTACTCTTTTATCGTATATGTGAACTCATTTTATTGAAGACCAAAAAGATTTTAATTAAGACTGTCACAAAACTGCAATATTTATCTAATGTTTTTCGTATTGGACATTGCTGAACTTTGTCATAAATGTTGTGTAAATATGTCGTAAATTACAATACCAAAGACGCAGCCAAAGACCTTTACCCGTTTCTCCGTACAAAATCGCCCGTTTCTCCGTTGCGTCAGGTCAAAGAAAAGAATTTTTCCATATTTTATTTTAAATGTTGGGTAGAAATCGGAATGTTCTATCTTTGAATTTGAGACTTCTTTCATTGGGGCTCTGCTACAAAATTCAACTTGGTAGATAGCTTTTTGTGTCGGATTGAATTTAGACGCAATTCATAATCCATATGTGGCTTGTTTAATGTATGTNAAATCAGTCCGTAACCTAGAACTTAAATACATTTAAACCATAATTTTCGTATGTCATGGCATACAGTTCGGAAGCGATGTGGTAGCAATTAGATTGCTGCATTATCTGTTTCAGTGTATTTAAATTTTGTGATTTTTCTTGAATCGTGGATTACAGTCGTTCGAAAACAGAACTGATGTGACTTAATTCCCTTAATTATTGTAAGTAGAAGAGATATTTTTAACATGAACTGAGTTACTTTTTGGGATAAGTAATTCTCACCAGTGATGTCATGATTTGGTCCAATAACTCTATATTTGGGGTTCATTAGTTGTGTATGGTATATACTCTCTTCTAATATTATTGTATTTTATTAAATGTGATTCCGGCCCTCCATGACTAAATAGTTTGTCAATCACCGCAATGAATCATGTGACGTGATTTTCTTTCCCATGTTGGTACTTTGGTAATGATCAATATACTATGAATGTGTTTTCAGCATTGTGAAGTTTAGTTTCGTAAAAATTACGAAATTCTATTGTGTACAATATATGATGTAAAACACTTTTCAGTAAAGGTTTCATCTATGACCATATCATTTCTAAGACCCAAAATCGCCCTTTGGTACCCGGTAATTAGCAGAAAGTTCCGATTTCTTATCGTTCGTCATGACAAGAAATACTTTATTCGATCAATACTTATATTATTTGCCAGAAAAATAAACCTCCACATGTTTTTCGAACTGATAAAAAGGATGAAGGAGATCCTAAATGGTGTCTATCCGCTTCCCTTACAATACTTCATGAACTAAATTTATGATATGGTTCGATATGTACACTAGTTCATGTAAGTTAGGGAACGAAAAAAAAAAAGTTTGAAAGAATCAGGAGAAGTAACTGCCGAATTCTCGACCGCAGATTTCTCAATATATTTCAGATCACGAGGAGGATTCTCCATTTCCCGGTAAAATCCTCCGCTGCTAATCACGTGGTCTCCGCGGGTGCCGATGCAGGCGATCGCCGCGAAAAAAAAGGCGAATGGTGGTGAATAGGAAACCCGACGTCCATTCGTGGGGTAAGTTATACAAAAGCTGTGCGTCCCACCGGTGAGGTGAGGGTAGGGAAGGGTCAGGTAGAGCCGCGGAATGTAAACTCACCTCTCCGTCGCCCCTCTAGGGAAGGCAAATCTGGCGCTCTCTTGTATTCCTGCCATTAAGCGCCCTCGAAGTGCTCTGCTTTTGTTCCGGCCAAGCGAGCAGAAGGGGTGAGTTTCCGGGGATGGGGTGTCCCACTCGTTCGCCTCCCCGGAGCTTGTGTTGCCTCTTTGGCCGTCTCGGGGTCCATTCGCTTGTCCTTGTTGCTGGACTCTATTGTCGCGTTGGAACTGCCACAGTCACTCCCGCAATTCCTTTGTATTATTCTATATGTTGACTAAATAATTATCCTTACGTTGTGGTACAGACGTGAGTAGAATGTACGCTGTTTCTTTGCAGACTACTGAAAACCATATCCTTTATTTTTATTGGCGTTATTTGTAATTAGACATACAATGTTGTGCCCGTACCATTATCGATTTCTTCTGTAATGATACGTCTTTATGCATTTCCACGTATTTTCAACTGTTATGTAAATGTTTGTGGGAAATTATTATTCCTCACAACTTTCCATGATAGCTCGTGGCGCAGCGTTTATTCTCTGTATTGTGTCCTCGAGATATCGATCACTTCTGAAGAACCGCGCGTATCATGAACGTTACCGTAAACAAGAAATTTGTTATCCTTACCAATCTGGGGATTTCTTTTCTTCTTCCTTTAATTAAATATTAATGTGATTGACTTACATTAGCCATGTGAAATAGTGTATCGTCCATGAGAACTAAGTTTTAGTACCCGTGTTTAACGTGTTATGATATTTGTGTTTAGAAATCCTAAAAAAAAACATGTTTTGAGGATAGGAATGCAATTGTTGGTAAATGCTATTTTGTACTGTGTGCCAGCCCTGACCAACCTTTTTATATAATGGCGCATCTGACTTACAGATGTGAGAGCGCGGGCGCCATGTGACATAATAACGACGTTAATCATTATAATAACCAAAACAACCGTAATACAATTTATTAATAAAAAAATGTTGTAAATTCTTTTTGAACATTTTTATTTATTTATCGAATTTCTTTAATTTTGTATCTGTGTAGGGGACTCCAAGAAACTAGGTTGGAGGCGCTCTCAAGACATGATTGACGCAAAAGACGATAGAGATATTCAATTGCCATATTTTGATGTTCGTTCATGTGATACGGGTCCCTGATACTTTGTGTTATCTGGACCAAATCCGTTGCTGCTTTATATATTATTTCGCGTGACGTGTCCATTACACTTTTTTTCTCTACTTCATTAAGAGAACGTATAAAAATTTAGTGCATTTTGAAAGTTTCTCATAATTGTGTACTGAAGTTTCTTTTAATATCTTTGTGAGGTGTGAATTTTCCTTGTCGGGGTCTTGGGTGATGTTTTTGGTTTCCTTAGCTGGAATCTCTAGGTCATTCACCTTCCCGAGTCATGCGGTGCCGACGCAGACCAAGTCCCTCTGGAACATCATATTGCTTACTTTCTTTTTCGTAGTGTGATGTTGATCACGTCGATATGATCATATTATATGTACGTATTATGAATCGCATTTCGTGACATTAATGGAAGTTCATTTTAAAATGATGTGGTATAATCCTAATCATATTCGTATTATAAGCAAAACTGAAGCTTACGATGAAGTACGTGAGAAAGTCCCAAAATTGTTCCAACACGAATATCCATGGTTCTTCCGAAATAGATAGAAGAATAATCCCGTTAATGCCAAGAAGAGTAATTATTGGCTGAGTGGTTTCCAGAGATGAATTAGACTCATTCTAAAGCCTACGTATATTTTGTGTAGTCATAGGCAGTCTTTGGTTGAATTATTAACTTTGACCTTTTTGAGGCTAAATAATATATTTTAATCACTGTTTCGTCACAGCACAATTCTTCGCGTGTCTTTTATGTTTTGTTTATTGATATTTTTATCGTATCATATTTCACTGTATTAGTTTAAAAGTGTTTGGTTCATTATGATTATTATTATTAATTTTGGGCTCGCCGACAACTAGTTAGAACCCTTTCTTTGTTTCAATTAAATGTTTTCTTTCATAATCACGTTCAAAATTGAATTGAGACAAATAAGAGAGATAGTTGTATCTTTTTATGGGCTTTTCAATTTGTTATCCTTCCTTATGAATTTACTCACAAGATAATTGTGCGAGACATTTGGTTCCTCTTGACGTTGATTTGATAGTAGTTTCAAATTTAGATTTAATCTTCCAGCTTTCAACATTGATGCTTCTGATGATTCCAGAGAAAGTTACTTTGCTTCACCAAAAATGCCGTGTTCGAAGTGTACCAGATTTCTCTTTATACGGCCCAGTTACAGGCCCGTGTTACGTAACAGTTTTTCCTTGTATTACTTTGACTGAAATTCCTTAATTTGTCTATAAAGATTTTTACAATAATGTTGTAACATTTTAAAATATTCAATAAGCATGGTTTTGCTTAGTTATTACCTCGTGTTTCCAGAATACGAAATTGTTTTTCATAATATAAAAAAGTATGACCTGAGTTTTTTTGTTAGAGAGAGTTTAATTTTGAATAAAAATTAAGACAAATTCTCGTGTCACAATTAAGAAAACGATTTGTATTATAATTATTTAAAATGTAAATCAAACACGATGTTTGTCTCTAATGAGAAACACAGTCAGGTGCGCTAATTCATTGCTTGCGAGTGACTGATTTAACTTGGTGATTGTGGAGCTTTAGCAACATTATCAAAGAATGATAAATTGAAAGGCGTTTCTATGTGCAACATAGAAACGCCTTTCAATTTATCATTGACTGATTTAAATTAATATATCTGGATAAAGAAGAAAGCAAGAGACATTACAGAAAACTGAACAACAAATTGTGTTTGAACATCACACAGAGAGTGCACAGGGTATTATTTGTGTGAGTGACGGATCTATGGCCCACTGGCCCTGAACTCGGAACAGATAAAATTGAAGTTGGTAAATGGCATACTTTGTAAAAGTGTTCCTAGATTAATAATTGTTATTAGTTATTATTGGTAGAGTTATTAATCTTATTATTATGGTTATTAATATACCAGATTGTTAATTATTTATTTGATGCATTTATTTAAAGAAAATATTTATAAAATTAGTGTTGTGAAACCATAATTTTAAAACAAAAATGCTTCCCGGTTAGCCTATATTCGTTCTTATATTCAGAAGAGAAAATGTGAAACAGTATGTTTTTCATGATACTAAAGTACATGTGATTCACGTATTTTTTACTTCAACATAGCAGCAAACAATTTTCAGTTGTTTGCTACTAGAATGAATAAATGACGGGTATTCATTATTTCTTCGGTCGAGGTTTGAGAACATCGTTGAATTATTTCGTTCAAATTCGAGGTAGGAGATTTATCGTTGATAATATTCAATTATGTTTTTAATTTTGCACATTCATTCCATCTTTTGATTGAGGAGATTTCTCATCTTCTTGTCTCCTATTATCCGACTGATAAAACTGAATCTGGACTTAACGTATTGTGCACACGTCTCGAGAAAGGAGCATTTGTTACCTTTATCATAAAAATCTCTCGCACTGCAGCCACCCTAGTAGACGTCTTAACTGCCGACACAGGGTATATGTATCGCAGACAAACCTGTTTGTTTACTTGAGTTTATTCCGTCCTCTCTCTCTCTCTCTCTCTCTCTTCCCCTCTCCGTCCTCTTCCTTTTCCTTCTTCACACTATATGCGTGGGTTTCAGGCTGCAACCGCGTCTTACATTCTCCCTTTATTGTTCTAGACATCCGTGCTTTCCACTCCTGTTAGGAAGGAAAACAGTCCTGCCTGCGAATTTTTTTGCTGATCTCGACTGGGCGTGTTGTTGAAATTGAAAGTAGATGTCGCTCTCCGGTTTTGAAAAAGATCGTGTCGGCGCATTGGACGTTCGGGATTTAATCAATTTCTGTCGACGTTGGGTTGTTTGTTCTTCGAACGAAGCGAAGAGGAAACATAATTGCCTTCGAAACGTCAGGGTATCAATGGCGCCTTATTCATTAGAGCTTTCGAGTGCCCGTGAAAGATTTGAATCACTACTTCTGAGATGTTCGATAATGGTAACTGTTGGTTACCATTGGTTCATCATTACGCGTACATCCATGCTGTAAAGGTGAAATGTTGCACATGAGAGGGAACCGCCTCCCAGTGAGATCAAAAACCACTAGTTACATTCATGGTTACCCTAACTAAATCCAATTAGAGTTTTTGAAGGGCAGTGATTGGTCGATAGTGTGCATTCACATAAAAACGTCACCTTACTAATTACACTGTGTGTAGATTCGTAGCAAATGAGTTAGCACATGGGCTCGGGTTTTGCTGCTTTCCGGATCAGGTTGTATAATTATTTGTTACAGTAAATTTCTGTTAAAACTATATAAATGCAATAAATTTATTAATTAGAAATTGAATAAACTTATTTATTATCAAAAGAGCAGTTTCTTTACTCTTCTGGAGCAAGCTACGAATACTATCCCATCATTCCCATCATAAACTAACAAAACTTTAGAAAAAACCTATGTTGGATTGGGAGAAGGAAAGAAACTGTGCCTATATTAAGAAGAAATACGGAATAGTACCATTATAAATAATAAGTATAAACAATACTAAGCTAGTATTTCTGCGACTCTTGACGAAAAAGGTTCGTTTGATAGACGATATGAGTGGACAAAAATGTGTTTCGTCGTGCCTGAAACTCACCTTTGAACATGACATTAAATTCATTGTCTGAAACAAGGAATGCTTTCTTTTGAAATAATACTTTAAAATAATTTTCCGTCATTGGAGAGCATTTTAATACTTAAATCCCAAGAATAATTGAAGATTCTTCTCTGCCCACTGGGCTGTCCCATTAGTCACGAACCCTGTGTAAGATTGAGTAGTGGGCTGTATGCCCACTTGATCCTCGGCTTCGCTGTGTGATTATATTGTCATAGTACGAGGTACAGCCGTATGACATTTTCCAGAATTGAACTGAGAACAGTTAGATATTGCTTTCCAAAGTCGTACCAATGTTGAGTCCATGTAATATAATTGGTATTGTGAATAATTAGAAACATCTGAGGGGTACTAGTTAAAAAAATTGAAACTCTTTTTGATATTCACGCGTGACCAATCGAGGACTGTTCATTTAGTCATATCGATCCGACAGTTGTTAGGGGAACAAAGCCTAAATAATCACAGGCGGTTGTTAAAATGTTTTAAATGTTTTTGAGTTTTTTGAAGGTAAATTTAAAGGCCTAATTGCTAAACATTGAAGTTTTTTGTTAGGAAGTAAAGCAAGGAACGTCTAATCCGCCACTGTCCCTGCTTCAAAGCGTTTCCGTTGGTTGACGTGTACAATTAAGAATCGAGTGTGTCTGTTGACTCTGCCAGACGACCCAATCAGATTGCAGAAGTGGGTTTTATGTCAGGGTGACCTGAGAAACGGTACATACCTTGAGGTACAGTTGTGCTCTCTTGGAAGACCTTCAATAAGAACACGCGCCTCTTTATAGTTCATTGTCCGACAGATACAGCATCACGTCACCCTAAGACCTAAACCCTGACCTACGCCGTTTGCTCGTAACGGTACCGCTCAGAGTCGCCAGGGGCGCTAGTTCAATTCTTGATATGTGTTTTCGTCTCCGATCACCATCCTTTATACGAATGGAAATAATCTCATCTATACTCCTGGGAAAAGTTGCAAATATTGAGAGAAAAGAAATTCTGAGTAGTAAGCAAATCCCGCAGGTAGTAATTAAAAATAAACGATAGAGGTTTTATAAAAGAAGCTTAAAATCGCGAAGTACAATTGAAAATATAAATGCCATGAATAAATGAATTTCGTATATTAAAATATATTTTAAAAAAGTATGTTTTTAAAGGGAAAATTCTTATTTCTTCAAAGAAAATTTCTTTTAATACATTATCTTTGAATCTCTTTTTTATGAAGACATAAATTATTTAAAAAGTTGTTTGAAATGGAATCTGTTATTTCTGATGTTTGAAGTTCAGAATTGACTTGTGCCAGATTAGAAATATTAAAGTGTTACTGCTACTCCGTTTCACAATAGATAACACGGAGGTCACAAACAGAAAAAAGAGGAGCTCGGAAACTCTCATTAACGAAGCGTTAAATATTTTACACCACAACGATGATACAAAATATTGGAAATAATGTTAAATATTTTTCATTTACCCTAATTTTATGTTGCAAGTTTTGACAATTCAACCTATTCTTTTACCCAACCTCATGGTCCCTGTGAAGAAATTGGGAAAGGCATGTTGATGTATTTTGTTGTATTTGTAAATAGGAAATGTAGCGTGTATTGAAGCTTATCTACATGGAGCGATAGGAGTTAGGTGGTAGGTCATTGTTAGAAGGTGGGCCGGTTAGCTGGGTTTGCCAACAACTTGACCCACGTGGTGGGGTTAGTAGAAGTGAGTAATAGAGTTATAGATATCAGGAGGGGGTGGATAGAGGAAGGAAGGTTTGCTTTTCAGTAGTCACAGCTATATGAACTGGGACATTAATTTGAAAATTTTCTGGCCCCATCGGGAATCGAACCCGGGATCTTGGATATAAGCGCCTCCCCTGGGGCGCATGCTGATGGGAAGTGTGACATATCTGAGAAAAATTTATCTGAAGTAGGAACCCCCAGTCGAAATTCGAGCGATCGTATAGTACGGTTAACATTTTCTCGCTCTCAAGGCTCGACGATTGCGACCTCTTTTGTTAGATTAGTAACTTTTTTTAATAACAGAACTTTTCGTCTACCTCTAGACTTCTTCAGGTGACTATAATATAAACTCGTTAACATGGACATTTTACAGTCTGTTCCAAAACTATATATTGGTTTGAATTTATTTGCCAAACATATCAATGTCTTCCATTTTCGATGCGTAGTATAGAGTATGTGCCAACACATTTATCACACTTTTCTAATAAACATGAATTTTGGTTGTACTCATTTTTGAAGAAATGATTTACTTTTATTGAGATGCTTTATTCAATATATCTTTCTGAATTTCTCCATTTTAATTTTTTATTGCTTAATTATTTTAAAAAATTTACGTTTCATCAGTCTTCTTTTAGTATTTTTATAACTCGTATATTCTTTTTCCAGCTACCAATGATAATGATATACAATGTACATATATGAACACAAATGCGCATATTTCTCTGATTAGTGAAGCAGTGGGAGCTGTGATAATTTATTCCGTTCGCACATCTACATTTGTATTGAACGCTCTGTTTTTAAAGAGTTCAACGATAGATGGATTAACACCGTAACTCCGAGATTATATATTTTGCATCGATTTCGCATTTCATATCTGATGTATGGGAGTTTATTCCCTGAATACATTACAGGGGACTGGGTGGAGGAATAATATTGGTACAGGTGTACGAAGCATTGTTTTTTAATGTTTTTTAAAGTCATAGTTTTGTTATTATTTCTATTTAACTGTTTTTAGATTTATTTATTTTACCTTTATTATTTTTATGAGCTTCGTTCGGGACTTTTTGATGTTGTTGGAGTTATATTATTTAACTGTGTTGACGATAAAAGTATGTATAAATATTTGTTTTTAATAGTTTAAAATATTTTTTGTACTCTACATCCCAACGGCACCGAGTTCAAATTTGACTATTGTTCTTCCAAGTAATAAGAAGAAAATGTTTTAATATGTCTATTTTTAATATCTTCTCTTCGATAATTTGGGATAACCTTTGTCGATAGACATATCGTGTCGTAGCCTTTTAGTAGAACTACTGGTATATGAAGCATACAATATTGCTATGCTTTATTTTCGTGTATCTCCTACTATTTAAACAGCGTACGCCAACACTAAGGCGTGCAGATTTTTTCAAACATCGTGCTGAAATTTTACTGTAATACTGAATTAGTTGAACGCAAATGTTATTAGCAATTTGGTTGATATAAATTCTTAATATTTCTTCGGCCTGAAGTGTGTGTGCAAATTGTTCGCTGGGGTTTAGTTATTGTACGGATAGTAAATGATGAATAATGACCTTTAGTTAATAATGCTTTCTCTCTTGTTCGTGGGTAGGTTTCGAAATTAACATTATTTGAACCCATATTCAATTTAAAATTTTTATTTCATAAATGCAGTTCAATGCAATTTCAATGATTTCCCCCGTGACTTTTCTCGTATGTACTTTGTGATTTATGATTCTCGTATGAATTTTGTCTTGTTAATCCTTGCACCATTGATTTCGTCTGATAATGTATTACGAACGTCGTGATCAATTTTCTGACACGGAATTGTGTATACTGTCTATTCCATCCACTAGCAAATTTCCGTTGCTTAGCTCAAATACGTATATTCTCTTTACTCTTTGTTTGTTTGTGGGGCTTTACGGCTCATGTCGACATCAAAGGTCATTGGAGCCCGAAAACCTTATACAGGTAGGGAAAATGCAGTTACGCGCTAGGGAGAGCCAACATTACTCTCCCCGCGTGTGGGACTCGCCGAATGATTCAACCCTACCCACTAAAAACCCTCCTAATCTACAACACACCAAAACATATCTCACAACATATCAAAACATCAAATGGACCGGGGGGGGGGGCTAAAATGAGAGGCACGTAA
>NNCF01125938.1:1112161-1130273 GCA_002313205.1 Laupala kohalensis
ACTTTCGGTCAAGTGAAAATGGCGACCAGCCGGGACTCGAACCCGGGTCTCTTGCTTTGATCGCAAGGGTGTTAACCGCTACACCACCGGTTCGCCTTCCACAAATGTACACCATTTCCACCCAGACCTAAACCCGGGTAGACCTGAGACACATCCCCATACAGGAGATAAGTGAACCAGGCGGCACACTATGCTGTGTGCACTTTATTACCGGTTTCACACGTACCTACGTGTTAAGGTTCGTTATGTACATATTTCTTCCGTGTACCCTACACATGGAGAATATATGTGATAATTTTCGGTCAAGTGAAAATGGCGACCAGCCGGGACTCGAACCCGGGTCTTATTTATTGTATTGTTTACATTTTCGTCTCCAATTACCGCTATAAAATTAGAAGCATGTTTATTATCGTAAAGAATAATAGTGCTCTTTGATGCACTGGGGAAATGGGAGTTTGATCTCTTTTTTGGAATGGTTTTGCTGATAAATTCTACTAAACATTCGATGATTTGGCACTATGCTACGTGCACTCGTCGTGAACGAGAGATTTACGTTTGAGAATATATTATCGGTTTTTAGAGAATACATTTCTATTCGTTCATTCCTTGTTGTTGCTGGAAGTAACGTGTTTGTGACTGTGGCATTTTACGTGAAGTATTGTTGTGAAGTTATATTTTGCCTTCTTTGGCGCGTGCTGCGAGTTAACGCCGTAAACGCGCCCGAGTTTGTCGTTTTGTTCGGTGCTTGCACATCTATTGGCTTTGTTGGTTTCGTGTGCAGATTTATTGCACTCTCATGTGGCGACAAGTAGATTTACGAGCTTTTCGCCTCTCTCTTTGCGTTAATTTCGGTTTTTAAAGCTGTACACCCCCTCTCTTTCCCCGCCCTGCCGTGCGTGTTGTATCTCTTATTTTTTGTATGGTGTGCATTCTGTAGTATTGTAACATGAAATTTTACTTTGGGTATCAGTTTCCAAAGAGATATTTCTGAGATAAGAAAATAATACACCTCTGTGTTTCGTTTGAGTTTTGTATTGAGACGCCTTAAAACTTTCAATTCTTTGCTAAATTACGAGAATACTTTATATACCTTGTTAATGCTTATGAGAGCGATTAATGATTTATGAGAAAATAATGAAGCATTGTTGTGGACATGCATTTACTCTTGTGTGGAGAGTATTTTTGTTTGTCATTAATACTACACTTTTAAATAGTATTAGTACTTATATAGGGTTTCAGTGACAGTTGCTTTTTTCTTTCTCATATATGTAGTTGTATATAAGTTTTGTAATCGTGAAAAAATTCGAAAGCGAAATTTCGACGGAAATATCCGTTCTGGTGATCCCTGATTCTGAAAAAGTTGTTTTTGGCATAACGTCCGTCCGTCTGTCCGTCTGTGCGCAGCGATTCTGAGTAAATAGATGAATCAATTTAATTCGCATTTCGTATTTACGGTATAATTTACTTGTCGATCCACGTGCTCTATTTGTTTACTTTAAAACAAAAGGTACTTTACATGAAAGTAAAAGTACTCTTTTGAATGTTTCTTAAAAACTGCTCCAACTATTTTGCTCTAATTTTCTGTACAATTAGTATGCATTAAATCCGCATTAACGGTATTTCGCTTGAAAGTTTGGTACAGACACAGTAAAATAATTTCCTGCTGCTGCACTTACACATTAGTTTACCGTTTATTGAAGCTTGATAATATTTAGCCGTGTTAATGGACCAAGCAGACGTAGAATACACTTTTCGTAAACTGAAATGAATGTTGTGATAATGATAAAATACATAGGAGGGCAGCAATCGTTTTACAGATATGAAAATACATCAATTTCTGTTTACAGCGATATTACATTTACATAACACTTTAACGATGTTTATTAGACTGATATATTGCTATATGTTTTGAAATAATATTCTGAATATTTATTTTACTTTCAAATTTCATGTAAAAGAGAGTAGTTGAGTATGAATACAGCAATGGAAGACGACCAAAACATACAGAACCACGCCAGAAATTACCCTTTCACTATCGAATTTTTTCTCACTCTATGCTGGAGACGGAGTAACGTATATGAGGAAATGAGTGCAATGGTTTTGTACCACTAGTTTATCATATTAGATATTTGCGCAACTGTACGTCGTCCCTCCTCCCACGCCGAAAATGAGAAATAAATTTAAGATTTTAAATTATGTTTTAGAATGTTCTCAATATTATTTAACATTTAACTTTCTCGCATTATTGTATATTAACATTGTTTGTTGATGTGAATTCACTGAACTTACGTGTAAATTGAGCTCTGGATGAATTATTTCAAGATTAAGCTGAGGCACTTTGGATTTTATACCATCGAAAACTGAAATGATGAATTGTCCTTGCTTGCCCTTATTTGCAAGACTCCTGTATTTGTGTTAAGTTTTTTCAAGTTATCGATGTTTATTTCACTGGCGATGTTACCGTATAAAATTACATGAAGTCATTATTAGTAGGTGTCATATTTATTTATTCTGTAGTAGTGGCAACAAAAATTGACCGAGCAAGTTCTGAGTAAATACAATGATTCTAAAAGTGAATTAAAATCTTCCATATGTTTTGAATTATAATCAATAAAACAACGCTTTTGAGTCAATTTTATTTTATTAGGTGTATTATGTAATCTCTTTTCTCACTTCTGTAACTCCACTTGTATAGGGATGGTGGCGAATCGCCAAAATCGTAGAACTGTGTGGCCATTTGCCAAATTCGGCCATACCATTTCCACATTTATTTTAATGGTTCATGTATAATAATTTGACACATTTTTCTGAAATAAGTATGTGAAATATAAAAATCATATCATATTTTAAATTTGTTAATTAAACCAGTATTACGCCGCAGGTCATTTAAGGGCCCGAGTCTTCTGGCACGTATCACTCAGTACATAGTTGACATTATTTGTCAAAAATTACGAAAGAAAAATTGCGTGTAACTCTTTGATCTCGTTGGGTGTGTTTTTTCCCTGATTACTTGTAATGTGTTTGTTTAACATGTTAAAACATCTTTGACTAGCCCTGATTCGATTTCGTAACGCAAACCATGCACACATCACATCGCAACTAAACACATTCCCTGACACGCAGAATTGGCATGAAGTCCCATTGTCGGTTTTGCCGCTTCGCATTCAGCAGAACACTATAGCGCCCGTTGCCACTAGTGCTGTCGTGTTGTGTAATGCAATCGCTGCTACAGATCGGTCGTCTGCTAATGGCATTCAACACCCGGTCGGCATTGCGCCTTGTCTTCAACGTCCGACTGCACGTCGCCGCACCTCCGAGTGAGCAACGTCTGTACGTTGGGTCAGAGAGGCTTAGCCCGTTGACCGTTGACCTGGCGGTAATATTGCGTTCCGTAGATGTGCTATTGGAGGTCTTGACATATTGACGATGTCGGTGTTCTACTAGGGAAGCGACTATCTGCTTGACCCCCACGCATTAAAGAATTAGCTATATTAATATTTACGTGTATGCTGTTGTTGCGCGTCATCTATAACAAATGATTGGCCAAACAGTTTATATTAATTGTACTAAACAATTATTTTTTGTTCGTGGAGGTACGTGTTATTTGAAAGAGATTTCCTCTTTCCATTTTCCTCCTAACATAATGAAGTGAGAACCGTTGACAAAATTATTTTTCACATTTAGATAGTTTAGAGGAATTTTATTGTAATAAAAATATAATGTTGGTGAGCCCTGAAACCCCAAGGAAAAATAATAATAATAATCTATTTTAAAACGTTTATTTCCTGGATTATTCTTCACAATGAAGAATTTCGCCGCGGTTTAAAAATATTTTGTTAACTTTATTCTTTACACATGTTACGGAATCAGATATATGTGCTTAAGTTGTTATTGAATGGTGGTTGAACGCAATTGAATAACTTGAAGGCATTGTGAAACTAGATAAATGAAGTACCAGACTCTTAGTCTTAAACAAACTGTTCTTTTTCCTTCTCTCTCCTTCCTCGTTCCAGACTCTTGCCTTAAATAAAAGAACAGAAAATTCAACACTCGGTGTTTTGTATGACGAAGTTTGTATTCAGAAATTGTATTCAGTGGGAACATCCTTCTTAATCTGCTATAAATTTTCGGACCGCGGACGTATTCTGACTGAGATTCTCTGCATCCTGATTTATGTTGGTCTTTTTTTTCTTCTTTTTTTGTGAGTTACTGTGGGTCAAACTCAAGACCACACGTTTCTTCCCGTCAAACATGGAATTGGTCGTGTGTAGTTGCAATTTTTCTCAATTGTCCTGCATCGAATCGTGGGTGGAATTCAAGAAGACTGCTGGACTCTGGATCTCGAGGTGCTAATATTAGGTGGTTCCTAGAAGTTTTCTAATCCTTTTCTGTTACTTCGAACGTGGTCTTATGAATTTTTTCTGTTATAATTATTTTTAAAGGATTGGTTGCATTTAAATATAAATGTTTTCGTTATTTCTACTTCGTTTGCTTCAGTGCCATAGCCTAAAAATTAAATTTATTGTTGTCAATCATGTATCTATTTTAAAACTTTGTTTTAGAAATGAAAGTGTTTTAGATATGATTGTGGTAATATAATTTTTATCTTGGTCGTACGAAATATTGCTCTTTATACTAATACTCATTTCATTCTTGCTATACAACAATTATAAATAGCGCGTTTTCTTTTACCATCTGAAATTTTGTAGTGCGTATTCAGTTTTCAATTAATAAAAAATATTTTTATTGTAAATAACTTTTGCGTTCCTAAGTTACGGCGGTTTCGTCGCTACCTGATGAATTTGTTTCTGTATTTTGCTCGTTAAGTGTTTGGTTGTCACGTGCAACTTATTTTGCGGTATGTTCTATTTGTTTATTGCAATTAATATAGATATTCATTGTATGAAATACTCCCCTCTATAGATTCTGAAGTGTAAGTTCTATAGAGTGTGTTTGCTATCTCGTGTTTGTAAGTACGTTTTTGTTAATGGTTGAAATGTGCATTTGCGTAGTATCAAACTTTTTCTATACTTTTTTTTTTCTCACGAGAATGGCGTCTGTTGAGGTAAGCCTTAGTTACTTATTATGCCGGTATCTGGTACGAAAACTGTATGGTCCATTTGCTCAGGTAATGATATTCAAAATGAATTCAAAAGGTTCTGTAACATCGGAATGAAAAAGAATTTCCACTTGATTAGTGAAGTAACAGCGTATACAACCAAGTTGCTCTGATTTATCAGTAGACAGTGCAAGCTACGGGAGACAGGGAGTGGAATATTCGAAAGCATCAAAGAACTACGCGAAGAAAAAGGAGGTGAAATAACATAGACGTATGTTACCAGTTTTGATCTTCGAGAGTTAAGTTTTGTTTTCTTATTCCAATTTATTTATTCATTAATCCCTTTTACTTAGGAAATTCTTCGTCATTTGTCTTCATTTCTCTCTTTCTTATTGTTGTTCATTTCATTTTCTTTTCTACTGTTTAGAAGTTATTGAATCCCGTGTGATAGTTTGCTCTAATCGAGTTTTGAAAAATAAATTTGAAAACTTAAAAACTTTTACTTTAAAAAAGAGAAGGACTGGGCAACGCCGGGTACTCGGCTGGTTTTTGAATCTATTGTTCTGTTAATTTTACCGAGGAAAACGTGGACGGCGTAGTGCGGATAGTCGTTAGTGAAGGACTGACAGTAGATGCGCCTGCGCTAGGAACTGTTGCCTCTGCCTTGCGGACACTGTCGTCTCCTCATTAGTCATGGAGATGTTGATGGGTGGGGGGCGAGTGTGGTCTCTCCACGGTTTGCGACGGCGTAATCATCTCACAAGGGAGGGGACGGGTGTTGAGAGAAGGACCCGCTGGCAATCAGAGGGACCGACGAATGGATGCTGGCAATCAGACGAGAGAGGATATGCGCAACAAGGATGTTCACATTACGATACCAGCACTCCCAAGGTGCAGGTTGCCTTCCTGATATCCATTGTTGCAATGAGGTTTTACGATTATCTGCAAGGACTCGTAGGTTGATAAACAAATAATTTGTACTTTTTACGTTTAGGGCGTTGAAAAAAAAAAAAACACTTACGTTCGACCATCTCGATTTGAGACTTCACGTTCGCGACTCTTCACTTCCCGCGTGCGTCATACCATCTTGGCGTCAATTACGACCTTGGTTGACGATGGTAATTACAATTCCAAAACATTTGCAAGATATTAGAGAAAAACTTTACTATGAAGTTATCTCGTAATTTTACAATAGTGTTTTCTAACGAACAGTGATGTAATTGTGCGAATTTATTAGATTTTTATACGATGAATAAAACGTCACAAGTTATTAATCAATAAGTTATTGAAACTTCTAGATTTGACGAAATTATTCATTTGCTCCTTCATAAACATTTTTATTATATCATTCTGTAATGGTGTTAAATATTGTGAATTCAAATGAAACTAAAATGAGTGTAATTTTCCTTTTATTGATGAAGTGATGAATGTTTCCTTGAGTAACTTGTAATTAGTAATTAGGCTTGTTTTATATTTAAAACAAGACAAATTTATTCAAATTTTATATCACAATAAAGAATTACTTGGCGAAATGGTATTAAAATCCTGGTTTAACCACATCTCATATCATTCAGTCAATACTTATGCGCCATTATTCATCCGAGGAGATTTTGCTAAAGGGTAAAAGATAAGAAGAAATGGAATTTATTCACTTTTATAATGGAAAATTATTTCGCGTGAATCTTTTCTTCCAATTAGGACTGACCTAAGCGCTTGCAGTAATGTTTTTCATTATTCCTTAATGACTCCTTTGAAAAAGCGTGTAATAAACATGTTTCAAAATAAGGACTTTGAAAGTCGCGAATGATATCCGTTCCTTTGTATCTCCTAATTGCATTTATGTTTATGACTGTGGTTCTGTGAACACCATGTGTTCTTTTGAAAATAACTCGAAACAATTTTTAGTACATAATTGCTGTGCAGATGACTTAGGAATGCTCGTAGTTGTATCACGTTCTTGGTCTTGAACGTCTGTGTGCGTGAAGTTCTCCTGTGTGCTTCACTAATTTTCTGTGTTTAATAGTTTGAATGAATTCATCGAAATACGGTTATACTAGCTAGAACTCGTACCTTCGTCTTCGCAAATTATGTTGTATTTAAGCAAGTATTCTTTCATAAATAAGGTTTCTCGTTAAATTATCTCTGATTACACTAGATTGCACGAGATATTTTATATAGATACTGTAGATAGATAATAGGTATAACTAAGTCAAGTGTACGAGTATTATTTATTCTTATCTTCGACCATTTATGCATAAACATGCACGGAATATTAATAATAAGAACTATAATTATAATAACGTAGCAGTGTCAGCTGATAAAAATTTAGCGCAGAAAGAAGCAGAAAAGCTGCTGTTATACGAAGATTTGGCTATCAAAATTAGTAGGTTGTGGGGAGTTAAAACAAAGAATATCCATGTCATTGTTGTTCCCTTGGTGCACTATCTGTTAATTTAAAGAAGCGTTTAGATTTCATAACAGGCAAACCAAGAGAAGGGGAAGTACAAGAGAGCGCTCTTCTTCGCACAACCCACATTTGAAGAATGTGCATCTAATCCTTTAGAGAGCGGGTAGCAATCTGTGATTAGAAATTTGAATCAGCTAGAACACCTTTAGAGCTGTGAAGTGAACATCTACATAAAAAAAACAAAAACAAAAAAAAAACGTCCTTTTGCTATATTGTCAAGGTGCCCTTGAATTTTATACACCTTTATTTGGTGACTTCTGCTATAACATTATTTGAAATCCCCTGATACAAAAATAATTAGCGAATTGAAACGATCGTTTATCTTAGTGTTGGGAGTATAATTGGTATGTTTTGTTTTGATTCATTAGTTCGTTGGAAGAAACAAAAGTACTATGAGGAGATAAGATACTATTGTATTGTACGCGTGGATGATTGTCAATTACTTTTGAATTGTTCTGTTTTAGAAATCATGCAAAGCGATAAAGGTAACAATAGTGTCTGCTTGAATTTTGTGCGTTGTACTTATATTAGCCATAGCTTTAAACTTCTTAGATGTAAAAATATAAAAATAAATATTTTTATTTTTTAAATAATGTAGTGTGGAAATAAAAAGTTCGAAATCTTTTGAGATCTTAACAAATTTTGCTGTCCTAAGCTCATTTTATTTTTATTTTTTTCAAATCGTATATTAGATTGCCTTAGGGCCCTTGATCGGAATTGATAGGATGGTCCCTTGCTTGCTTCCGGAGAGTAAATTAGTTTTTTTTCCCCTCCACGTGGTCATACGCAGTTTGTACTGTTTTTTGACAATAAATTTATTATTATTATTATTATTATAATAGATTTCTTTATCATTACGATGTCCGTTGAAAGTAGTTAATAATGGTAGATAAATTGACCCATTCATAAATATACTATTTAGAGCAAAAACACATTTACATCAGAACGTTTCGACTTCAGTTGCAGGCCATCATCAGGTGTTGCATATAAGTGTGTTTGTGCAACAATACTTGTATGCAACACATTGTGATGACACGCAATTTCTTTTCAATGATTCCCTAAATGTCACTTGTGAGAATGCAATATTCATTACGCAATGCAATAATAAACGGGTTGCATACACGTTTAAATGGGTGTTATTCTTTTACGGAAGTAGTAATTGATTCCTGGAGTTTTGACTCGATATCGATGTGGGCGTTCGTTAGCCGAACGGTGGGGATCGTGAATACTTTTGCCGCCGCGCCAGAGGGTACAATGAATGCATTTTTTTAATGAACGGATAGTGTTATTCTGCGTATCGTCTTTGAGGAAACATGATATGTTATTGTGCGCCCGGCAGTTTCAATTTGCGTCTTCCCGTCCGTTTCACACAATTTCACGGAGTTTAATAAATAGAATAACAATAGATAAAATAACATTATTTGTTATTTGCGTATAAATATGCTTCCCTTCCGAGCTCTATTGACGACGCTCAAACTTATTGAATTTAGCCCTTGCATTGGGCTTTCACGAAACACGCGTAACTTTTCGCTCACACGTGAGAGGTTAAAATGTCAGTGTTCTGGCTGGTAACCTTTCCGGACAATTTCACAAATTTTGGTAAATATCTAATATAATTTGGCACATCGTACAAACAATCATCTTTATACATTAGAGAGGATAAGTTTATAATTTTTTAATAATGGAAATATTGAATATTTGGTTTTGTTTTATTTTGTTCTGTGTTTGACTTTTTTTTTCTTCGTGTGACTATGTTATTGTGAAACTGCACCACGGCTGTTATACCAGATTACCGTCTCGCACGCCCGGGGGTTTCCACTATCCAAAATAGGTGAGAATGTGAAAATTGAAAGGATGAATTAGCGAAGAAACGCATTCGTGAATGGTAAAGCAAACGAGAGTGCTATGAGAAAATCGTACCCAAACCAGCACTTCCCTTCACGGCACATTTCACTTGATTCAGCTGGGATTTGAACATCTGTAATCAGGAGGACGCACTAATCACTTCTATTTGTTTTCTGTTATGTTGCGAGCATTTACTTCGGCTCTTCCTATGTATACTGTAAAATCTGAACTTTACAAATACTGAAAATCGATGTGAGTTCAGTCGTCGTTACAAATATCCCGTTAGAGAAAAGTTTAGTAAATAAAATGAATATAATTATACTTATATTTGAATGACATATTTTGAATCATATTACTTTACTGAAGTAAGTATCTCAGAACATTAAGACAGTGTATGTCTTTTTTCGGTGTATTTCGCGTCGATATTTCTTGAAAGTGATTATTTGAAGTTTATTTTTTCATGTGTAATTCATGTACAATCTTTGTAGAGAATATTGCATTGTGTTCTCCGCAATGGGCAGTTAAGTAACGGNCATGTACAATCTTTGTAGAGAATATTGCATTGTGTTCTCCGCAATGGGCAGTTAAGTAACGGCCGATTTTACTTCACTCTCTCATGAATAATAAATGGACAAGTGCCTTACAAGTTAGGGCCTTCTTCGTTATGGCGATTTTTTCTCAGTGTTTGCACTCATTTCATTGCTTGCCTACTTGTTAATGTTAATGCTGTTGATTTTGAACGAAGAGAACTGTCGCATGATGGAACTCATACCGTGCTGAAGATATTAGAGGAAAGATATTAGGGACTGGGAACTAACTCTACTACACCGAGTAATATACTATTTTTCCATGGGATATGGTTTGTAGTTTTCCATAGATTTTGTACCGTGCATTCAGGCAGTAAGGAAGAGGAAAATTTTGTTTGTCGAAGTAAAATTCTTTGTGAAAAAAAAAACAAAAAAAAAACAACAACTTTAAAATCAATATAAAAGGAACNAGGAATAAACCTCACGGTCATACTACGTTCCGGTGAATCTCTAACTTATTTCAGAACTGTAGCCGTTGGTCCGGAGCGACGTATTTGCTCCAGAAGTCTCTTGGGTCGTTGCAAAGCTGGATCCCAAAGCGTCCGTGAGAGACGCGTGTACTCAGCGCCAAGATCCGCTTATCGGTCACGAGGTTGCTATCACATCCCTAGACACGCGTAACGTGTGCACGCACATGGATAGCAAAGCTGGCAGTCAAGCGAGATAGCGCACGAACGCTAGCGCATGTACTCCGTATTATGATCATAGGCGCAAATAAATAGCAACAGACGCGAGTATGACATTTGTTTTAAATTTCCGAGTATGGTATCTAATAAATTATGCCAACTAATGTCTAATAAATTATCCGCTTGCCACAACGGACTAGGATACTTAAACTATCATTATATTTTAATCATTGTTATTATATTGTTTGTACTTACGTGCATTAATGCCAAAAAATAAAAGAGTTTTATTTCTTGCCGTAGCAAAATGAAAATTGTATTTCCTTTGGTACCTTCAAGCTTTAGGAAACTTGAATATAGACATTAAATTAAACTTGACAACATCAGCTTCATACAGTTTCAAATCAACGCGAAATTCAATAACCAATTATTTACTTCAATACGATCCCATTCTCATTCGGTGCGTATGTTTTTAAAAAGATTTCTAAGCACAATATGTTTTTAAAATAAAAATTTATATTCTATTATATTCTTGACATATAACTAATAGTGAAACATATTGGATAGTGAAACATATCCGAAAAGTAGGCGTGATAATAGAAATGTGAATTCCGTCCACTCGTCTTCACGAACATCTCTAATACATTTCTCTAAAAATTTCTAATTTGAGATATTAAACCATATTTTGAAGTATTAAAAAATGTTTTAACACATTAAAATAATTCATCATATTATAATGTCATATCATATTAAATTTAAAGACAATATATCTACTCTCTACGTCAAGTAGTTATGAAGATGGCGATTTTTAAGCGTGTCGGAAATGGCACAAATATCCATATTTTGAAGATTAATAACTNTTCTCAGTGCACTCCGTTTCTATTTGTTAACACACTATGGAGCGAAGAATTCTGTCAGTTTTTGCTTAGCAATGTCTAAGAACTTTACTAAGTTCGCAATAATTGTATGTATTGAAGTTTATTTCTGGATTTTTTACTCGAGAACTGCTCTTACGACTTTCTTGAAATTCACGGAACAGCTCACTGTGGGTGAAGAGGCGACCGGAGCAACCACGAGATCCAAAATAATCCTGTTGTGGAAATTTCTTTTTTTGAATTCATTCTTGTGTACATGTTGTTGTGTTTGGTACTGTTTTATTTTTTACTATTTAAAAACATTGTTCATTTTGTTTCATTATTGTCATCCGAGGAGAACCCTGCCTCTGTCGCATTTAATAATGAAATGAGGTAATCGTTCCACAATACAAAAATAATACATGTTATGTATTTAGTTGTCAAACATGTGATGGTATGGCTCTCGCGTCACAATAACATCCACATTGCATACAGAAATTGTCGAAATAAACAATGATTCATGGGTATAAAAAGATCCGTAACAAATACAATAACGAGAAATCAATGACTGGTCAATTAAAAAAGAAAAATTACAGACAAATCTACGATAAGGAAACCAAACAATAGATTTAGAATAATTTATACAAACGGGGAAAAATTAATATTGTTGTTTCTGTTTCGAACTGGAGATAGGATTAACTTTACCGGACTCGTAAGAATTATTCACCTTCATGCTGTACCTCGTTCCAAGAATTGGAAATGTTCTTAAAAACATGTTTTTTTATTATGATTTAAGGTTCAAATGCTCCTTCAACCCTTTTGTTACGTACGTTTTCGGTAGAAAAGATTGGGAATTTAATTACAGTTTGATTTTAACAAGAATACTGTATTGAATAATATTAGTAATTAATCAATAAAGTAATGCAGAAATATTTTTATTTGTTGTGTGGAGGGAGTAATATAGTTGGTTATTCTTTTAATATCCTTATATTACCTCCTAAGTTTGAAGTTTCAATTTTGTGTTCTTGACACACCAGAATGAATGAGTGAATTTCTTCATGTAAGGTTTGCAACTCAACCGTATAAACGTGCAAAGACTGCTCCTGCCACGTATACTTTCTTCCCGCGTTCTGGAGCGTTTCGACCCGGGTAAGTTTTTTGACGCACCAGCCGTTTGAGCCTTTAATCTTCCGTAAGTCGTACGCAAGACCACACGACAGAGGCGGGAAATAAAAACTTGAAATACGCTGTTGACGGCGTTTTCCGTCGTATATCTGCCACATACCAACTGGACGAACACTCGCGCTATTTCGATGTTGTTGTTGTTATTATTATTATTATTATTATTATTATTATACAACTTCTCAACGGGGATTATTCACCCGTTTTTTTTAGTTTGAGGGGCTATCCAGCATGCCACATTCCTGGCTTAGTAAGTTAAGCAAGGTGCGAACAATGCGGCAAGTTTCTAAGATAACAGATTTTTGGATCTTGGGAATTAAGTTTTTGGGATGCAAATTTAGTTTTCCCAAATTGTTTTTCGGGTCGTTTATGAGGTCATTTGCTGTAACAACGATTGGTAGAATTTTTCAGTTTCGAGTTTATAAATGTCTTTATATTCTATTGAAAGTGGGATGTATTTTCAAATCTTATCCATTTCTGCTTTGTCAGTGTTATGATCTGCTGGGTGGGTGACATCAATGATAAATGCTTTTCGCTCCCTGATGTTATGTAGTATAATATCTGGTCTATTAGCTGGGACTGTTTTATCTGTGTGTATTGGTAGGTCATAATATAGTGTAAATTTTTTGTTTTAATGTTGTTAAGTCTTGCTTGGTATTCATAATACGGCGTGGTCATTTCAGCTTCTTCAGTTAAAAGTGCGAATCTTGTTGCAATAGATTGGTGTATAATGTGAGCAGTCGGGTTATGCTGGTGCAGATACTGTGTGTGATCTAAATTTGTACATCCAGTGGTAATGTGATCTATTGTTTCTGATGACTGGTGACTGATTCTACATTTGTCGTTAACATCTTACTTTTCAATGTACTATTTATAGTTGTTGTTTGCGATGACTTGATCTTGGATTGCTTCCATGAATCCCTCTGTCTTTCCAAATAGAACCCCATCTCTGATCCATTGCACTGAGGCATCGTGATCGGCATTTTCAAGAGCATGTCATCGAGAGGCTTGGTCTTCCACGCCTTCAACCTGTCCTTGAATGTGGTGATAGTAGGATTGTTTTCACTGTTACAGAGATTGGAGTGTCACCTTTGTCACTCGATACTACTGCTTTGTGTAGTGGAGACATTTCAGATTTTGCTGAAAAGTACTTGTTGAGTCGTGTTACTTGACGATTACACAACACTTTCAGGTCCAACAAACCACGAGCACCTACTTTCCTAGGAATGTAAAAACGTTCAACTGCGGCTTTAGGGCGGTGCATTCTGTAATTTGTGAGAGTTGTACGTACCATCCTGTTTAAATTTTCAAGACTGTTTGTGACCAATGAACTATTCCAAATGAATATGCCAGAACTGAATTGCACCAAGAATTAATTGATTTAATTTTGTATTTTGAAATTAATTCCGTCTCCAGAATTTTGTTGAGACGTTTCCTAAATGAGCATTCCAGTTTTGTTGTTTATTAGTAGACTTCGATTGAAACCCAGATATTTATGACTGTTATGAGAATTCAATGCTTGTATTTCGAAGTAGTTTGCTTTTGCTTTTAATGGGGCGGAAAATTCTTCAGTTTTACCTCTTTCCACATTCAACATTGCACATTTGTCGGATCCAAAATTTATTTGTATATCTTTACTAAATTGTGCAATGATCAGTACTTAGTTCATCTTTGTCTTTAGCTAATAATTTTAAGTTATCCATATAAAACAAGTGGCTAATGGTAAGAATCCTTTTGTTTCCATCGATAAGTTTAAATTCCAAACCCGATTCATTCAACATCTTCCACAAAGGGTTGAGTGCGAGGCAAAACCAAATTGGCCTGAATGTATCTCCATGGAAAATGAAACGTCGAATGGTTATTTGGTTTGATCTTGTTGTTTTATTGCCATTCTTCAACTCTAATCGTGTACACCACCGTTCTTGAGGGTTTTAAGTAAACTGATCACTTTAGGGTGAATTTTGTATACGGCCAAGATTTTCAAAAGCCAAGAAAATGGGACGGAATCGTACGCTTTCTCACAGTCGATCCAAGTAACAGCTAAATTTCTTTTCTTTTTCTTTGCTTGTCTCGGTACAACCATATCAATTAGCAGTTTTTCTTTGCATCCCTGGATCCCTTTTCTACACACTCTTTGCTCTTCTGTTAGTATATTTTCAGTCTCGATTTGTTGTTACTTTCTGCGCGATTATTGATGAAAGGATTTTGTACATTATATTAAGACAGGTAATAGGTCTGTAATATTTGGGTTACATGTTGCAGGATTTTTAGGCTTCAAATAGGTGATTGCTTAGAACATGAATATTGGTATTTGATTTGGATTGTCAATAACTTTGTTGATGGCGTTCACTAAAGGAGTATGCAAGGCAGTTTGGTACTTCCACCAAAAATTGTATATTCCGTCTGGTCCTTATGATTTCCAGTTATGCATATTTTTCTGAGAACTTTTTTTTACATTCTCTAAAGAAGCAGTAGGTTCTCCTATTTCTTCACTGGGTCTAGATTATTATTATTGTTGTTATTAAATTTGAATGCGTGGAAGTGGATTAGATCACAAGGTCTGCTCTCTCCCCATTCCTCCTAAATCTGAATTATAATACAAATACCGCACAATATTTTAATCAAGTATGAGAAACATATCTAAAACCTTGAAAATAAATAAATTAATGATTTTCAGAACCTGTCTAAGTTATACAGTTTTATATTTCGGCGAAATTTGTAGTTTACAGACGTAAACGAACATGTGAAGTTAAAAATGTTCACACCTAATTATTACTACATTCTATTCCTATCTAATATGCATAAAGCTGAGCGTATCACTGACTGACATAAATTATGGGGAACTTTCGCATTTATTTTGCTTTCAGTTTGTTTAAGGTTGGAACTTAGTGGGTTGTTTTCTCATTCTCGTTATCTTTCAAAGGGAAGGCATGCTTTAGAAAGAAATCGCTCATGCTGTTGGTCATGGCCAACGCCACCCGAAGAGTAATGTGCCAATGTTCAAGTCCTGACGAATAAAGGAGTGTTCAGAACCCAGTGCGTTTTTATTATTCTGAGATGTTTATAACATTGTATTAATATAATGCAAATATTACAAGTCACCATAGTTCATTACAGTGTACTACCTGTTACCGGCAGAATACACCATTTTCTGTGACTTCTGATCATTTTGTCATTATTGCATACAGATAAATTACTTCAATTGTTTGTATGGCAACAATTTTTTGAGTAGAAAATTAAAGCGGGTTGACTTCTGAACGCTTCAATTCTAAAAACTGTATTCTTTCACTGATTTGTGTCGAAATGTTGAATGAAAAGAATTTCAAGAATTACATTTAGGGAATGACGGATAAACCATTCAAAATACTTCTAGCAAAGTACATGCAGTTAAGTTTAATTATTTTTACAACAGAATTTTGTGTTAAGAAAGATTTTTCCTCCATTAATTTACGTAAAGCTAACTTGTCAGCTTTCTTTTACAATGTGAATTCTGTTCAGCAGTAGATACACCATCTCTTTTGTTTCGAAGTTAACTGTGATTACTTACGAGCAATGTGCGTTTAGTAAAATATCGGGAATTTCAGGAACAATTAAGTGAAAGTTAGGAATGGATAATTTTCTTACGTCTCGGAAATTCGAAAAAGAATGTCTTGAAATTTTCTGGAAGATTGTTATCTTCGATAAATGCGACCATATTTGTGAATATGAAACATTTAGACCGCTGTATAATTCTACGAAATTAGGTACTTCATTCGTAATTAATTCATTTTTTAAGTTTCATATTCTGAATATATACAAATCGCGTCGCGTTGCGCCGTGCAAAACACCTAGTGTTCTTTGAGTTATTTGCGTGTTAATGTAACGTTGAAAACTGGGTACATTGGAGTCTATTTTTTAGGTATTTCTCTGTGTTGGAAAAATAAAATACGATAATTTTTCTTTGAATCTTTCGACATTAAGCTTATTTCATTATATTCTGGCGTATTTCAGTTGTAGCATCCTTTGATCCTTCTATTTACGTTGAAAGATCATTCAAAATTTTGAATGTACTTCGAGGCTTTTTGGAAATAGGTGAATCCTTGTTTATTTCTTTTTCTTATTATTTAAGTCAAGAAGCAACAATCATTTGAAGTTACCACTAGAGTCTTTCATTTATATCATGGCCTTTGGTTAAACATTTGTCAGAGAATATGTGAATCCCTTTGTTTTTAAATGGGTTTCTTAAATCCCATTTCTTGAATTGTTATATTGACATTGTAATTTTGTTTTTCAATCTATTCCTTGTTTGTGTAAAACTTTGAAGGAATTAGTGTGGTCTGAATTGATCAAACGAATCTAACTTTTTGACCCAATGTTTGTATCAACCTAGTGCTTTGAATAAGGATTATTAAATGAAAACGGAACATGATACCCATACTGCGATGACTTGGTTGATTTCTGTCTTAAACTCCAAACCTATACTAGCTCTCCCAGTATTTCATCAAGCCATGATTACCATTCGATATCTTTATCGATGGACCATTATATCGGACTGTTCGGCAGCTATAAGATACTTTTAGCTTGTTGGATTTGTGGGTTCTCAAGTTGGGGACTCTGACGCATCATATCCTAAGTATACGAAAGGAATGTTTCGGAGCCATATCATGGGACAAATGAATGTGAAGATAAGAAATATCACGGATGTCGTTTGAGTATTCTTGCCCTGTGCAGACATTCTTGCCGTGTGTTAAATTTATGTCCGCAGCCAAAGATTTGATGTATGGGACATAAATTCTATACTTTTATGTCTCTTTCATGTCTTATTGAGTTACGAGTCAAAATTGGTCGTAATGGCTATAATAAGTGTCGAAGTTTTTCAAGTTAATTACAGTTTGATTCGATCAAATATAACCTTTACCTTTAACCGAAGTCAAGGTTATGAAGTACTCAACTCGAGATTTAGAATCTTGATTGCCGAATTCACAAGGACGTGGCGGACGAAGCTACTTTGATACCGGAAAATGCTGTCGACGGATAGCTTCATATTTGTACAAGATCAATAGATCAAACAATTCCACTATATATCCATACGGTTCACAGTGCGTGGTATCTGTAGTTTTTTTGTCTCGAGATGGAGGAAATATGGGTAGCAGCAAGTGGTATTCATATTATAATAAATTAAATTTTAAATTTATTGTCAAAAAACAGTACAGACTGCGTATGACCACGTGCAGGACAATAAAATAATTTACTCTCCGGAAGCAAGCAAGGGACCATCCCATCAATTCCGATCAAGGGCCCTAAGGCAGAGGCGGATTCAAAAATTTCAGCAAAAGTTCCTAGATAAGATAAAAAGTTAGCTGACAGTTATAATACATATATAATGTCAATATGTTTGTAATTTAACGCAAATATATTTGTAATTTTACATGTACAAGTTATTATCGAACTATAGATTATTCTGAGTATAGTGTTTAAAAATCATAAGAATTGAAATAACACTAAATTCACGATTT
>NNCF01125938.1:1130745-1212869 GCA_002313205.1 Laupala kohalensis
TGAACGAGACTGTTTCGTATAAAGCAAGGGTGGTGCTTCAGTAATTCGGTCTTAACAAACAAGACCGTTTCATAAATATAAATGCAGGGAAGTGTTAAGATATTTAATTCCTTGAATAAAGGTTTACAAGAGTTTCGGGGGTGAGATTTACAAATTATCCGAACTATGCTCTTCTGAATTCTGAAAGTATAGTAAATTAGTGTCATCAGCAAACATAGTAAATTAGTGTCATCAGCAAAAAGAGACGCTGTTGCACTGGGAGTCAGTTCAGATGTGGCGGTTTTAATAAAACTCCCTTGACGACTTGGGATTCGATACCTGGCCGTCCAGCCAGCAGATAAACGTTAAAGAACAAACTTCCCTGAGGATGTAATAAGTACATAAATAAGTTTTACTGTCAAAAAAAGCAGTACAACCAAGTGGAGTACAAAAAGATAATTTACTCTGTGGAAGGGTCCATCCCATCAGGGAACCTAAGGTAGAGGCGGTTTTAACATTTCAGCACACTCCTAAGACATGAATCAAACGGTACGTGGTATAATATTAACAGAATACTTACAAATTTGTATGTAATAAAATACGAAAACGTTATTTCATAAGTCCGTATTTTTTACGTAACTATGGATTATTGAATGACAAGTAGTAATTAAAGGAGAAAATATGATTGTTTATTTTCTAAATGTACATTCCCTGTATACTTAAGAGAATTATGAAGGTCTAAAAGAAGGTGTCGCACAAAGAGAAGGGTGCGTCTTTTGTTTTCATTGTAGGAAAACTTGCCTGAATTGAGACAGTTTTCAACGTTTATGAGGTACTAAATGTATGTCACGCTCTAAAATATCCACGGCCCCTCTCTTCAAGAACCGTCATATTTCGGCAACCCCCCCCCCCCCCCNTAATTTATGAACGATCCTTTGCAAGGTCGTTCAAAATATTTAAATCCTAAAATTTGGTACGAGTCGTAGAAATCGAAGTAGGAGGTATAGTATTAATGTACCACTGATTAGAATATTAACCGATATTTAGTATAATAACTATGCAAATGATCTATATTATTTAGGATGTTGTTAATGATGAAAGTATATCGCTGTGTAGGAAAACTGTAAACAGGTGTTGTCTCTAGCTTTAGACCATACTTTCGTGTTGGAAACAACTCTCTTATCGCCATTAAAAGACCTAAATTTTCTAGATTTAAATTAAAAAAAGGGCCTATTCTAAAGAACTAGTACTCTCACGTGCTCCGTGTGTGAGAACGTGCCAATAAAGAGCTCGCCCTTGTCCCTTCGTGTCTGGTGGCTTTCGGCGCGACTGACACTGGATTACTCGCAATGAGATTACTCGAAAGCGTTTGAAATATGGCAGCGACGCCTGATGGGCTTGAAGGACTGCTGCGAGGCGCGCGCACCCTGCGACGTGAGCTCGGGCGTGTCCGTCAGTGCGACGTGCGTGCGCGCGCTTGCGCGTGAGGGCTTTGAACGCAGGGGTGGATGTGAGATCGTGGGTCGCTCGGGAATTGTTCAAGGATGGGAGTAGAACGAGTCTGATATTTTCTGACTTCATGCAAAACTACAAGGGAAGTAGGGCTGTGATTATGAATGTTTAAAACTGGACCTGTGAAGTCTCATAGTGCTCGTACGTGGTGAGACAATTTGGTTTCTTAGATATCACAAGACGAGAGTAATTTTTCGTAGTAAATTTTGATTTTTGTGCCCTACTGGATATCTACTCATTAATGACTCATATTATGCATTATCTTCTCGGAATTTTTTGCATCAAAAAGCATTAAAGTACATGGGAAATACACTGGAGATAGTGTGACATATATCAAGAAATGAATCAGTCTAAAAATTTCCGTTGAATATTATTGGAATTCAAGTACGAATTGGTGTAATGTATGGTAGAATTCAGACGAACTCTAAATCGTGTAATCACCATTATGTGTCTTCTGATAGTGTAGAATGTCATTACTTCTTCGAAACTAAATGTTTATTTAATATATGTAATGCATTCCTTTTAAATTTTTTCGTCATACCAGTTAGCTCTTGACTTCTTGTTCTTAATGTTTCTTATGATTTTTCTGTGTTTATTTGTTTTCTTATAATCTTTTAGATTAATGTATTGATTTCAGAATGATATTCAATGTTTAACGTTTTATGTTTCAATTTTACTACATTTTTCTTTTGTGTTTGTTTTTATTACAAACAAGAGGACCCATTCGAAGAGAATACATTACATTATAATTGAAATGAGGCTTTATGAATTGATAAAAATATTCCAATTACGTGGGAGTCGGGATCGCTGTGTACGATAAATGAGCGTTAATTGAGTGCAGACTGAAAACCGAATTAAGAAGCAAATGCTGTCTCACTTGAGTGCCAACGGGGTTGAGAAAATAGTTTCAAGTTTTTGGAGGAATCTTCGTTGGCCATATCTGGCCATTAAGGGAATAATTTGGTTACCCTCCATATAAGCCTACGAGATTGATGGACAGTGCTTCGAATGTTCAGTGTCGCTTAACGCGCGATTATCACGTAGACGTGTCAACACACATGAACAGAATATTATCTCTGGATCAAGTAGTGTGGACAGTATTTTTGTCCGTCTACTTAAGAGTTGGGGTGAATGTGGGACTGGGGTGTAATTTATGAAACTGGAAGAGCGCATTGCACCTCAGGGAGTTATAAATTGTGATAGGCTGGGTTCTCGGTTGCATGCTGCGATGCATCTTTTAGTCGATCTATTGTAACTTATACAAGACCAACCCAAGTATAACTTCCTTTCGCATGTCAACGTTGTACGTGTAATTTCTATCGCATCTATTGGTCAGGTTGTTTAATAATTTTAATTAATTTTTATAATTTGTTCATGATTAGCACAAAAAGTGCCTTTGACTTATACGAAATGCCAAATTATTGATAATTTGTTATGGTAGCTGTTCATTATGTTAAATTACTAAAATTTTAAAAGCTGTAAGTCGGTACAACGATTTTCTCGGGTGATTTTCTTTGTTAGATCTGCTCTCACATTTTACTAATTTGTAGTTTCTCGTATGAGATGGAATGACATTTTAAAGAATATTGAAGATGTTCTTGCATTTGGAAGAAAAACGAGATAATTTGTATTACTTAATGTGTGAAAATCTTTAAACTTAAGTTACCTTGGATTAATCCTTTCGCATTGAAGGTGAGAATTTGTGAGTTTCATTTTGTCGTATTGCTACTTCCGTTTACCAGTTGTGTCTTTCTTGGTGAATGGAAAAATAAAAATTAACTAGATTGGAAGAAAAACGTATGCTTAAGTTTTGCGAGAATTATTTTCAAGATAATCATTGCATTTTGCCGGAGGTTCGTATCTGATGTGAGTTGTTGATTTGATATTTAATTTTCCGGATTGGGATTGCGTGAATATGTGAATGGAGTTGTTGAAACATCACGTAACCCAATGGTTAGGTTTATTGTATTATCATTCTTTTATTGGATATAAGCTAACTTTGTTGGTGTTGTGCGATACTTTTCTTTTTAAAAGCAGAGCATCAATTAAATTTATCGCTCTGATTAATCTGAAAAGATGAGTAAATAACTTATTCATTTTCCCCCGTGTATCGATTCACGCAAACTCTAGAATGTTGGCAACGTAAACTAATCGTTCCTTTTATGTCACCATTTTTCCATTTTTGTTGTTTTCGAGTCTTCGATGCTTATACGTGTATCTCGAAGCAACACACAATCTACCTATAAATCATTGAAAACTTGATATTATGCAAAAGACACCATACACTATTACTGGTCTCTGGCGGACCCATCAGTAAGCTTGTTTATTACAAGTTGGAATTCGTTCGCTGCGTGTCTCCTTAAAATCAACTAATGTGACACCAAACTTTGTACTGCTCTTGTAACAATTCTAAAGAAGAGTCCTTCAAAATTTTAGATGAATTAAAAAAGTATTTTTTTAATATCTACATTACAGAATCCGTAGAATTCAATTTTTTAGTGTCGCTGCGCACTCTGGAGCAGAGAGAGAGATAAGAACATTTTCTCGTTCTGCTTACCTGCGAATTGCTGCTGGTATGTTTAATGTGCTCTGATAATTTATATGGTGGTCTGTTCCCAGGGGATTGTGTCTCCACCTCGAATGAAGTGTGGTGCAGGAAGCTTTTTAGTTACTGGCTCATGTGAGAGCTGATAGTGGTTTTACGACCTCCATGCTACCCTGTCCCTTGGCGTTGTTTTACTTTTATCTTTATGGGAACGTAAAATGTTTTTGTTTTGTCTGGATTTTATCTGATTAGTGTAGGTTTTACGTTCGTAGTTCGTACTAGGCTGATGCGACACACGAACTAATTTCATCCATTACCCGAAAACAAATGAAGAAACACTTTATCGGTTCCATACAGAAAAAAAATATTGTTAACTATGGTTATGATACAAGTATTTCATAAATTTTAATTTTTTTAGGAGGGATTTATGGCACATTGATTGCAGGCTACAAAACCGTCTAGTGAAATTTACGTGACATACTTGTAAATTATAGAATTAAAATACAGACTTATTTATATCTTACTATTTTTTTTCTAATCCTGTTTTAACGTAAGCTTACTTTATTAACTTTCTTGATTTGCAGCTAACGAGGTGGATGTGGCAGTGCGTTTTCCTAGAGAACGCACGTCTGTCAGAAAGAAGACTAAGGTAATTTCTCTTGTTCCTTTCCTGATGTGCGAAATTAAATTTTATCCTTCAAACACTGTCTTTTTTTCATCTTACAATTAATTGAATTGATCCTTTTATTTCCTTGCGCTTTTCTAAATGTTTTGTCGTGAGAGAATTACCCTTTGAAAGGAAGTTATAAAGGAACGTATCTATTACAAATAGAAAAGCTTGTAAAGATAATATTTTGGATTGTTGTTTTATAACCTTTTCTTCGGTCATTATATTTTAATGAGAGATATTTAAGAGATGTTTAAGTTGTTAACTATCACTTGTACCGTTGTCTTGAAGATGTTTTCCTTAACGAAACGCTTGGTACTTCAGTCGTTTACAGGTGCTGTTGATAGAAATTGTCTTTCCGAGAAGTATTATCGAGGATGTTCTCTTGCTCAACCAGAATCCATTCGTATGTTTCTCCCTCATATCCCTTGCTCGGAACCCTATCTCTTACATTTCCTGAAAGGCCTCAAAGGATGTGGTTTGTAGGTCCTGAAACCCTCCTGCTGGTTGCGTGTTCGATTGTGGGCTCTTTGCTGCTCCCTTCATATGTGAAGCCAGATTGACTCTAGATGGGTAGGGTTGTATTGGGCAGTGTCATGTGAAAACCTTGTTCGTTGCTGGACCGAGAGAGAGCTTGTGTTTTCATCTGCTCAGCAGTGTAGTGCCAATGTCATGCTGAGCAGAACTTCTGAGAAGGTTTTGTCCAATTAACGTTGAGAGGATTTAGTTTCGCGAGGCGATTTGGTAAGCAAAGTAATATTAACACACCGAAACGTAATAGCGTATTGTAATAACGTAATATTAATAAAATGTAAACAAGCATTCACTAAAATACCTTCCTTTGTAAGTTTTATTTTTGTCGTACATAATTGATTAAGAAATGAATGTGACAAAGCAGGTAGATATATTTCGAGCCACTTCCTCTCATATTTCTTCTTTGTATCATTGTTTTGTCATTCTTGACGATGTTGAATTATCATTTATATTGCAACTTATTTGGGCATAACTCATCGTCTTGACCGTTTGAACATTCTCCCGTATGATTGATATTAGATTGTTTGAAAATTCTGGACTTTAATGGTCCTATATTAAATATTTTTGGAAAGTTAATTTGGGAACATTAGATTGTTTGTCACGGATTTGTGAAGACTCTGCGGTTGTAACACGCAATGGTTATTATTAATGTTTAATAATAATCATTAAACATTAATAATATGATTAAATAAACATTAATAATACGAGTAATGACATCGTATTGTGAACTTCAAATTTAAATGGAAATATGAAATAATATTTGTACAAAAGGAAGTCTGAAGTATCCCCTATGCTCAAGTACATCCGTACTCCCGATAAGGATGAAATGGGAGATTCAAGAAAAAACATTTGTACGAAAATTACACAAGGAATGTCTAGGGTTCAACTAGTTTGATTATATCATTCTGTCATGTTTTGATTTCGTAACGAAACCTGTAGAGTGTCCTATGATTGATCCCGTAGATTAGTTTCTTCGTTGCTCTTTTGAGTGTGGATAATAATGTAGTCGAATTAAATACTAATGAAATGACTATTGTGTCTCGAAAACGGGACTATGAAAACAGTACAAGTATTTTTTTCCTCGTTGCGTGTGTGTTAATAGTCGGTGCAGTTCCAGGCTTTTTGCCTCTTGCTGAACTAATTGTTGGTGCAGCTATTTGTGTCATGTTAGTCTTCTTGCTGCCAGAAAAATACCGATACGCTATGAAGTAAAGAATACGTTTAAAGTAGAAGTTATGGAACTTATTTAATTTTTTTTTTCATTTATTGCTTGTGAACCCTTATCGTTTCCATGTTTTTCTGTTATCATTATATCAAGGCATGAAATCACACTTGCCTAGTGTTTTATTGACTTGTACGCTTTGCGTTACATGTAACGGATGACATGAAATTTTGATCATATTAATCTGTTTGAGGACTTGTATGAATTAAACGTCGATCAATTAATCGATTGTTTGCATTTTAAAATAGTAAGCAAATTACCAATTTTGGTTTTGTGTGGTTTCCGAATGTTGAAATTAGTAATGCAGTTTATTTAAACGTTGTTTGCATGAAGTTCTCTGTGTCTGCGCCGCGCTCTTTTGATATTCAAATTCGACGAATCAATGCTTTGAATATTTTTACGCGACTGGTTGGTCTACATTCACAAAAATAAAAAAAATGTTGATAAAACTGTTGGAGTTGAAACTTTTTCCGCCATTGGAAAAATGTAGATAGATTTTAGGTGAATAATATTTTCTTGTGGTTGATGTTGGAATTTTATGTACTTTTCTTACATCTCGAAGTTTCATTCATCTACGTTCTCTACAATATTATTGCGAATACTACATTGTGTGTATTAAGTTTTCTCGTGTAACTTTATTAGATGATTGCCTCTCTCTGCCTCGGCATGTTCAGTTGATAGCGTTACACAATCATGTTCTTATGGTCTCCCAGGTAGCGCTTCGCGAAATATACGTTTATTTTATCCAGTGTTTGCGTGCACTGCTGTGCGAAAGTGCAGCCGCGCTCAAACAAATAAATGTAAATCAATATAAATATCTGATGGCACGTAGGTAAAATATTGCTGAAAACATAGTCCCACATTATCATTGTTTCATAACTAGGCCAATTTCGTTTTTTTTACAACCATCCAGAACCGAGAAAACGTACATCAAATCAGTTCAAATCATTAAACAGTAAGTGTCTTTAGGTCATATTAAAATTTAGTTGTGATGGACGAGTAGTTTATAAACAATAATTTTTCAAAGTGAGTGCTTCGATTGAAAGTGGAAAACCGGCACTTTTTTCTTTATACCTGCGATAAAATTTAAATGGATGTAGTAATTTTTTTAAATTCACACTGATAAACATAGAATGAAATACGGAAAATTTGGTGNCGGAAAACTTTGGTGTAGCTAATTTTTATGTGGAGCAAAGCGTTAACATTTTATTAATGCTCAAACTCGAGTATCAAAGAGTTTTTTTCCCCCACGACAGTAGTTATTGATAACGAACCAATGAGAAATGTCTTGTAAAAGTGGTCAACAAACGACTATGTATCTCGATTTCTGTATGAACCTTCGCGCTTAACAGGCGTGAGATGTACGACAGGAATTAAGTACGAGTATAATCTCTTTCTTTTGTGCTACCGTTGATTACTTTTCTCTCTATAAATAATGTACTTGGTATTCACTGTAATCTAAAGGGAAAATAACATTCGAGATAACACAAAACCTTTGCTAATTGGATTAAGGAGAACGCATTATCTAATTATGCGTTATGCTTTGATACGAGGTGTCGAATGTGCGTGATGTTGCGGTCACTCAATTACATATTCCGATACGAAGTTATTGAACTAGCGTTGTCGTTCTGCTTCATGGAAGCTCTTGTTTCTTAGCAATTCGCGAAGTTGTTATTTTTACCGAACTGAACAATAACTCTCAGTAGATGGTAAAAAATGCATAATCAATTTTCAACAATATGGTAATTATATTGGATTTATTAACAATTTAAGGTGTCCCTCCATTAGCGTAGTTTGCAATACGAAGCGTAAGAAAGTCTTAGATTCTGAATTCGACAATTTTTAATTTGAGTTTCATGTTTACTGTATAATTAAAATTACCTGATATTGCTTTTTGTTCGATGTTTCGAAATGAATATTTTTTTAATGTTACATTCTAAATGGAGTATTTTTGGTTTCCCTGATTTCCGATATTTCGCCATCGCATGTCGGAAATCGAATTTTTTTTTTTTTTTGAAATGATTAAACCAACTTGACGAAATCTCCCCATAGAAATATTGTAATGGAAAACTTGAACGTGTGTGTGTGTGTTTGGGGGTGGAGCACACTCCATATTTATATAATGTCGTCTGGACGACCACCAAGTCTATGCTTTCTTCATGATCATCCTCCAAAACCCTCGTCTGCTAGAAGAGCGGAGATTCAGGTTTGGCTTATTGCTTTGGTCGCATGCAACCATTGGTTACCACCTCTGGACGCGCACATCTGGGCACCGAAGCACGGACACATGCTTGCGTATTAGCATGCAAATGGAACGCGGAACCCAATAGATATGTAAAACACGATCCCTTTCGTGCTCTGTTGTGACGTCACCTTGTCTCTCGTATCACATTGAGTTGCCTGCATTGCCACTCCATCTCGGAATAGCATTCTCGTGATTGTGGTACGCATATCCTCTCTGCGCTTGCCGAATTCGCGTTCTCCGTCCTCAATACATCTCTGATCGGATCACTTCCTTTGCTGATCCAGTGAACGGTCTCTTTATCCTTTTCGTAGTTTTATTCAACACCTGCCCTTCTTTCTTTCTCCCATCCTTCCCTTTTCGAACGACTGGAAACATTCCTTGTCACTCCTGTTTGCTCCCTATCCTTCGTTAATCAAGAAGAAGAAACTGAATTGATTTCAAGCTTCTGTAGGGCTCGTTACTCCTAAGTTTTCATTCCTTATTAAACGACCTTTTCTTTGGTGATGAGTTTTTCGTAACCTCGGAACTCGGAAAATTCATTAGTGCATGTTGCTTCACACTACCTATTTGTCCGGAAAGTAAAATAGTCTTCAAGATCACTTACGAGAAGTGTATCAAAAACGACGAACGGACGACGTCCTGTCATATTTACTCATATAAATAGTTAATGAAGATTCTGCGGTCAAAATATATTCATCCCTTAAATTAGCAAATTAATCATTAATTTAATTGTAACTTGGATTTTGGATTAAGAATCTGTAAAGTATGAAATTGGGAGAGAAAAAATCTTGGCGAACTAAACTAGATGTTTCTGTATGTCTTTACTGTTCCGAGGAACCTCTTGAACAAACATTAGCCTCAATCATTACCAAATCTTGGTACGAATACGATTGGGTAAATGAGATTTATGATCGAAAATAAAAGTTGTCGAAAGCAGCTTCTCTTCTGTCCCCGCCCCTCTTAAATTTTCACATCGTCAGTGTCGGTAAATTTTGTTTATATCTGCAATTCTTCACTTTATTTCTCTAACCTTTTTAGTCTAAAATTGTTGTCCTAGATTCGACGACTATTGAAGCCATATTTCATCTGAATTACATTTTCGTTCCTCGTCAAGATAATGAAGTTGCTAATACCAGTACGGCATTCCCACCCGTAGGCTACGGTGCTAAATCCATTCGCATTAAGTGGCGTTCCGGATGCAATGAACCAGCCTGCATCTTCAACGGTTTAGTGATTTGAATGATGAACGCTAACTACTCTTCATATCGTGAAATATCAAGAGAGAAGCTATATTGAGGAAGTGATACAAATCTGGTTACCCAGCCCAATCTTTGGACGACTTCCCTTTTGGACTAATACATTTTGTGATTGAGTGTCCATAGAACATGAGTTCAAGTATAGATCGAGTAGTAGTACACGTGAACTACTTTGTAAATAAAATTGTGGGAGAGTTTTTGGTCTCGTTCCATACATGTTTCTATTCCAAGATTTCTCGATTAAGTTCATCGCAATCACCAACATTGTTACAGATACCACTTGTATAAGGAAAGAGATGTGCAATTTGATTTCTACCCAGGATTCTCGCCAAAATGACAAAGTCTCGTGAAGAGGTTTATGGATATTGCTTTCTTGTTCTATAATAATAAAGTAGTGCAGTGAACAGCACACCAACGGAGAAATTAGGTCTAAAGATCGAGTTATGGCGTATTCTTTATTTACCCGCGAATCCATTTGGGATGACGATTTACTTAAATATCTTTTGAACATATAAAGAAAAACAAAGTAAATGAAGAAAGTTATAATTATAAATAAATTTATTGTGAAAATGAAGTTACAAACTGTATTGCCCACGTGGAGGATAATAAACTAACACCCTGCGAAAGCTAGCTATGTTATTTTGTTTTTTGTTTTAGTTAAGTTAGGTTGTGAAAACTCGCTAGTTTGCGCATTCTATTTTGAACTTAAAAAAAAAGAAACTTGTGTTTCCGTGGTTTTGGCAATCATGGAAATAAATAAATAAATTTATTGTCACAAAAGCAGTACAAACTGCGTATGACCACGTGGAAGACAATAAGCTAATTTACTCTCCGGAAGAAAGCAGTCGTTACTTTATAGCTCCGCCTAAATGGAGTGTAGTTTCTCAATACCTTCATCCATTCGGACTCCTCGCCCAAGCTATATCAATTGCTCGTTACATGGGTTGAATTCATCTCCAAAAAGTTTACGAATTTTTCGCAAATATGAATGGCAGAAGAGGCGTGTTCCTGTCAAAAACTTCGCTTCATTGAAGTAATAAAAAGCTCTTGACATTCAACTAGGACGTACATATAACACGGGAAGTCCATGAAAAAAGTGAAGTGGAATTCCATTGTACGCGCGTGTCTGTTACATTCCACGTATCCTCTTCCGTCAAAATTACGCATACCACAAGAATTTTTGGTTGAATTGATTTCATCGTTTTACCCCATTATCTTTGTATCGTCTCGTTTTCGAATTTTTTCACTATTACAATAATTTCTATATAGTATATGTATATGAGAAAGTAAAAAACAGTCTGTCCCACAAAAGGCCTTCAGATTTGGCAATCACGTAGTGTATTCGCTGAGGGTTTATCTGTACATTGTCTTGACCTCTGCACTAGAAGGAGGAAATGTAATCAGCATCACATCCTAGTCGATTTGACCTCCGTCATGGGTCCGAGACTCATTTGATTGCAGATACAATATTTTACATGTATTATTTAGTTGTCATATATACGATATTTTTGATTTATTTTGCTTCCGAAACCATACTTTGCAGTAGCTAACCGATCGAAGTAAATTGTATTTGTATTGTATCTGTCCCCTTATTTTTGTTGTTTTTGTATTTGTAATGTTTCTTTTGTTATTCTAATTTATTATATTTAGTAACTTTCGCGATTATTTTTTGACTATGTTTGCGTTAATGTTTTTATTTATTGCCTTTAATTGTTGTCATATTCTTCAAAATTCTGTATCTAGGGTCGAAAGAACTCTCTAAAAAAATAGAGACGATCCGTCTAATGAAAACTTTTTTCTTTTTTACTTTCCAAATTATTTTAGTAGATAAACTTTTCAAATTGTAGTCAAAATTTATATTAATATTAGATGGGATAGATGATCTGGGTATTCTGAAGAGAGATAGTTAGAAGATTTTTTGGCCACGTGTGTAAGCGGTTTTAGTTTCGTAGAGCTGCCCGCCGTAATCGTCATGGACTAACAGATTGTGAAGGTCAAACGTCGCTTAACCACAGTATTGCGTATCAAGTGATTCGCAAATCTAGTCTAAAACACTATCTTAACGACTATACTGCGTTCGTTTTATTTTCATTAGTATTTATAAATGTTACTTGCACAGTAATTGAAATATAAACAAATAGACAATTACACTTTGAATTATTTTACTAGCATTGCCCGGGGGAACTACCTTACTCCACGAAAAGGGCGGTCAGAGGGAAAATCGATGAATAGAATACTTTTCAGTTGTTCGGGTTACTAAAGGGATATTTCCGTCAATATTTCGAGATGAAAATTATTCCAATTACGCAATAAAAAAATGAATTACGTGTGCAGTGAGCATGTCCATCCCCTCCGATCTTGATTCCACCGTGACTGTGCGAGCAATGAAGTCCACCACGCGCTGACCTGTTTTCTGTGCGAATGCTCTGTGCGGGGTTGGCGTCCTCGAGCGGAAATTGGATGCCTGGCATACGCAAAGGCCGATCCATGAGCATGCGTGGTCGCCTTCATTCACTCTGCCTACACGCTTCTCTTTCGTAATTGTTTGAAGGAAATTGTGGATTCCCTTAGTGAAGCGTAAAAACGCTCCAGTGCTGTGGTTCTCCATTTCATTATCCCCTTTATTGGAAAAGAAATATGATCTAATTTTTTCAGCTGGAGTAACATTTTAAATTTTTTACGAATAGTACTACTAGATCCTTTTTGTTGCAGAGCTCTCTAGTGCTTTCACGTGTAGCGAGGTGTTTTAATGGTGTCTTGTAATAAACTGTCAGAGATAGGTATATTACATTATTCAATAAAACAAAAATTCGTCACTATTGGTTAACATTGTCTGACACTATTGGTTAATATACAGTTTGAAACAAAAGTTAAAAACTCAACACTGTCCTCTTCACGTGAAAAAAACTTTAATTTTCACAAAAATATAAATATTTCGTATCACAAACATTTGAAAACGTCGTACGTCTCTTTAAAAACTCTCAACTGTCATATTGCTACCAGATGCGTCCTCATGAGTGTAATTGTTTATCGTTTATTGTATTATGTTTACTAAATGTTGACGAGATTTTTTAAAACAATGGCATGTAACCATATCATGACGAAATCTGTAAACGTAACGTTGTGTGATTGAAATAAAAAACTTATTACTTATCTATATGTACTGTACTACGTGATAGAGGGGTTAGATACTTTTGAAGGATACAATTCATTTTTCGAATATTAATAGATGTGTATTTTTTATATCAACGAATCACCCCTGTATAAACACATAAAATAGCAACCATCTCACGATTTGGGAACCAGCAAACACCTCGATCCTTGTCACTCAGCTACTTCTCTGCCTAGCAATAAACGAGGAAGAATTAATGAAGGTAATCAATAAAAAATATATCTTACTGTTGAGGTAAGAAGAAAAGATGGATGTAAAAAAATTCTTCATTGTCAGTTTATCTTCCCATTGTTTAGATAGTAAGAATGCATTGAATTTGCTATATAAGATGCACAAATATTCAGTGAGGTAACAGGAATTCATTTTACCTTCGTATTATACGGCATCTTCGTCTGTTTCACACGGATGTCGACTGTTAGTCACTTTGATGTGTAGTAATTGACTGGTGGCGCGCTCTGTTAGTAAAAGGCGGAAATTCACTTTCGCAAAAAAACAAAACAAACAACAAACAAACAAAGACCCGCACAGCGAACTTCTATGCAGAAACTGAAGTAATGTATCTTTTAAGCGCCAATATCAAGTGATTGCATTGCCCATGTCCAATATCCACCTGTTCATTACACAGCAAGTAACTTGTATATTTTTCGAAACAACCTTTTTCAATGAAATTTAACAAGTTGGTGACACAAGTGTATGGTGTACGTTTGATGTTTAGTTGTTTTTCAGTGAATCAAAGTTCGTTGACTAATGAGATACTTGACTGTAGAAAAAATTACCTTTAAAACGAATTCTACCGATTCACGTATTATGAATAATAAATTCATTGTAACTTCTTTGAAACCTGGGATTTGAGTCGGTTATGGGGATAGATTGTTTTTTAGAGAGATCTTCGTCCCTCCATGAAGTGATACACTCGTTTCGTTTTCGAAAGACGCTGCAATGGAAGGACGTTTGTGTGGAAGTGGCTGCTGTGGGATTTGCTCTCTTGACCCGCAGTCGCGTATTTATTTTATTCCAGTGTCACTACAAGTTTACCTCGCTCCGTTGCTGCACTTTAAATATTAAGGGACCTTCTCACGGGGGATCGTAAGTTCCTACGGCGGCGACTGAGGCTGGCGGGAGGCGGGGCATCGATCGTGCGTTACAAGTAAGGGTGGAGATTGAGAATAACTACCTTCTAGAAATAAAATGTTGAAGTTTAAATGTCTTATACGGTGTCAACTTCTATATAGGAAATCATTATGAATAATATTACCTAATAACTTATTTAAGTGAATCAGTCTTGTATGAAATACGTCTTCAAAATAAAAATTATATTTTCTTAGCTGGAGTGAAGTGAAATAATAATACCCCTATGTGAAAAGTGTATTGTAATGGAAACAGTTTTTCTCTAATTTAAACTCATGTTAAGCATTTGAAATACTAGGTTTTAAATTTCTGCTTTTGAAATCTTTGCAGCGAATAATTTAAATCACTAATACCCCACCACCATAAAGAAAGAAATATTTGTTATCCGTGTTTCTAATAAATATTATTAAAAAAAAGAAAGTGGCAATCGCGAGAAAAACCAAAAGGAAACATAAGTTTCGAGATCTCTGTGAATTCTACAAGTCACACTTAGGAGAGGCTGTTCATAAAACTTTGCAATGTGTACGGTGTTGTATGTGTGTGTGTCTGAACGAATCACTTCGGTAGGTCACGAAGAAAACGATATATCTTAATCAAACACTATTGTTGAATTTGGGTTCATTTGGTATATTTCTGGCACACCACTTCCTGTTACTAAAAATTCAGTTTTTCAATGAGTTGTACATTTTTTAAATGTAAAGATTTTATGTTTTTTATGTTGCTCAAACATACTCTCGGACATCGCTGCGCACCTATTACGAATTATATCGTGTCTATGATTCGTTTGGCTTGGCCCATCGTTTAGAACCATTCGTGTATTGCAGAATATTCGCGGGCGCTCTACTATTTATTGCGACCACAATATCCACTGAAAAGATTCTGCCTTTGACACTCACACAACGGAAACGGAAAGTTTATCTTCTTGTCAGCTAACAGTCCGGAGACGATCTTCTGAATCTTTCTTAACCCAGGGTCGGTACTTTCGCAAAAATCCGGAAGTTGGGATTATAATTCCGTGAAGGGCTCAGCTCACGCGTGCGATGACGAATGTCCGCGTGGCTGGCAATATGTCATCAAGACGCCTTTAAGATATAGCCCTAGCGACAGTTTTGAAAAGATGTCGAGGGACCTGTCGATTTCAAGTCGCCTTGGGTGGACGGGTCAGCCTCAGTCGACGTGTGGAATGTCAGATGCTTAACAATGAGACGATGATTGCAAAAACCTAGTAGTGGGACCCTTTCCGGCTCCTCCAACTTACATTGCGGGTATCATCACTACTATATTCTTATTGTTGTGAAGTTAGAAAGTTTAGTGGGGCACATTCCAGAGATGTTTTTTATGTGGTGAGCGAAATTCGGATGTTAAAGTCAAATTTGAATAGCAGCGTAAATTCGAATATCCTGGAGGTTCTTTGTCGATTGTCTGCTAGTAATTTGTTCTCAAAGATTGGAAATTTTATCAATTGCTTATTCCACATCGATTATTAGTTAACAAATGGTGAATTAGCAATATTTTACACTGATAAGAACGCATAATTATTTTTTTAAATCAGGGAGAGACATTCCCCCCTCTCAATCCTAGTTTGAGTAGAAGCCGATGCGTCAGGGAGCATCTCAGGATAAAGACGTCTCGGAAGGAGAAAGTGGTGACAGTAAGGGTGGTAGCCAGCCGCCTTCCAATATTTTACGACCTATAGAAGGAAGAAATGAATCTTCCCTGAATGTGACGTATAGTCACACTTGTTACAAAATAACTGAATTCCTTATAGAAAATAAACTTTTGATATTTATTTGTTCAATAGTCCGTATTACATATTATTTAAAAACAAGTGTACTTTCGAAGGTTCTTCAACGTAGACATTACACCCATAATGATCGAGATACGTCATTACAATCAGCGACTGCACCTGATCCCTCAGAGCAGATTCACCCCCCGAGATCTAACTAACCCCACACTAAACACGGGGATAATCGTTCCACCATTATCATCAATCATCAATCATCATCATCCTCAAATGGTTCCCGATATAATTAGAACTGTCAATATTACAGGAGGAGGATACTGGAAATACTGATATATACATTGGAACCTGTAATCTCTAAAATCGAAAAAAAAATTCGTGTGTAACGTTCACTAGACTCAGTGAGGCCAACTTTAAAGAACATTAATTACAGGGAGTTATGACACGCGGTCAGTTTCAAAAGCAACAGAAACTGTACCTTAAGTTGCCGAGGGAGAAGTTCACCGTCGGACCAAACCACTGAAACCATCGAAACAGAATTTAGGCGGTTGCCCAAGGATGGAAATGCGTACTCCTAACTTCAACGAAATAAACTCTCGACGTTCTTCTACGAATACAATATAACTGAAAACTATAAAAAGTAAAGTCAAGAACTTAAGGTACGTGATACAACCATAAGCAATATTACTTCATAATTAAAAGAGTAGCGTAGGGAGTACTCTGCCTTAACCGTTCAGCAAGTGGCAATGTTAATTGTCGTTTTGTCAAATGTATAGAATATTACAATCTTATATCAACTTAAAGTTACGTATATACTTTCTATATTTCGTGTAATCGTACAAGTGTGCTGAGATGACACTGATTGCCCGAGACGATCTATCATCGAACTTCCCGGGAGGTAAAAGCTCTTCGTAGTGTAAATACTATTGTCACATTGGTATCAGCCAGAAGCGGTGCGCACGGAACTTGAACGTAAGGCAGTAAAATTTCTCCGTGAATTCTCTTTGGCGACCAAACTCAGCGGTTGAAACAACTTAGCACAGGGACGCAGAAGTGGCATATCAGGAAAGGAAAGAGAGAGAACTGGCGGAACGCTACACGCTGTTGGTTATCACCCTAAGGTGAAAATAAATCTTTTAATTAAGTTCCAGTTGAAGCACGTTAGTCACAGTTTCGAACACAAAACTGGAGGCCTGGAAGTGAAGAGCCTGGAGTGAGGATCGTAAATTTAACCAACTGGGGATCTAATTTCGGAGCAGTTATGTTGACGAATCGCCGAGAGTAGCCAGTGAATGTTTAACTATTGCTGGTCCAACTTTAATCTCGGTCGAGAGAAGTGGATTTCAAAGTAGACTCGCATTCTGCTCGAGGCAATTACTTTTCTTTACGCGGGGTAGCTTGGAATAAAAGAGGTAACACTCGTTCCTCAGAGAATACACAAAGCAAGTCTCTTCAACTTGTTCTTTGGAAGCACAAATAATTCTCGAGGAATACAGAATAAAAGTATCATGGAAATATCATCACTGGAAGATGGGTACGTTCTCAGGGGCTCTCTCAACATTCTAAGTTGGTTTTGACAGCTGCAGTGTAATCATCTTCGCACAAAATAAAAGGACAGCGATTGCTTGAAAATGGTGGTCAATTCGTATCTTTTACTTTCTCATCTACGTAGTATACAGAAATGATTGTAATCGTGAAAAAATTCGGAAGCGAGATTTCGTTGGAGAATCCGTTTTGGCGATCCCTGATTCTGAAAAAGTAGCGTTTGGCGTAACGTCCGTCCGTCTGTGCGCAGAGATTCTGAGTTAACGGATGAATCAATTTAATTCACATTTCGTATTTACGGTAGAATTTACTTGTCGATGCACGTGCTCTAATTTGTTTTACTTTAAAACAAAGGGTACTTTACATGAAGGTCAAAGTATTGTTCTGAATGTTTCTCAGAAACGTCTCCAACGATTTTGCTTATATTTTCTGTGCGTAAATTACAATTACTATGCATTACATCCGCATTACCGGTATTTCGCTCCAAAGTTTGGTATAGACGCTGAAAAAATATTTCTGACTGCTACTCTTACACGTTAATTTACTGTTTCAAGAAGCTTGAATAGTATTTAACAGTGTAAATGGACCAAACAGACGTAGAATACACTTTTCGTAAACTAAAATGAAAGATGATAATTATAAAATACACAGGAGTGCAGCAATCGTATTGCAGATACGAAAATACATCAATTTCTGTCTACAGCGATATTACATTTACATAACACTTTAACGATGTTTATTAGACTGATATGTCGCTATATCTTTTGAAATAATATTCTGAATATTGATTTTACTTTCAAATTTCATATAAAAGAGAGTAGTAAGTTCATCTTGCGACTTTGAGTATGAATACAGTAATGGAAGACGACCAAAACATAGAGGACCACGCCAGAAATGACCCTGTTACGACACACCGCAAGCCCAGATGTGATGTGGGTTTTTTTGGGGGTAGAAGCGGGATTCAACCATAAACCACAACCTTTATGGTAGAGTTCGCTGCCACCAGCTTGGTTTCCCCAAGCAATCAAACACACGTGTAATAACAATAAAATATTCCTTTAATACAAGTCAAATTGAAATCTGCGTATTTACAAATTTGAACGAACTCTCAAATCATAAATACAAGTTTGAATTTGTTATTACAGAGTTATTGCTATCTGAAAGCAACAATTACACACAGATATAAATACTGGTGTTATCAATTAACTCGGAAGTCTACCCAGATTATCCGAATCTCAAATATTTACAAGTTGCTATCCCGAAATAACTAACTGTTCCTAGTTACGTCATTCGCGCCTAATAGCAATGTAATAGACTTACCGCAGCAATTCTCAGTTGTCTGACGACCAAAACTAACCAAGTCACATTTCAAATAACCTGGGTACTTACATATACTTCCGCAGAAAGTCTGAAAAGTCTCAGAGGATCTTCAATCCTCCCAATATATACAGAAGCGGAGGTCACGTGATCACGCCCTCGCTAACGCACTGAGCACTCTACATCCACTGGAAATATTCCATTCACACTCGCCACGCGCTTCTGCAACATTTTTCTGAGGGCATTCCTACTGTATTTCCAGAAGTAGATGGAAACTGTTCAGCCTCTTCACAATGAACGGGAAGGCTTAGTGGCGGGTATTTTTCCTTATTTGGCGGTTACTGGCCCGACCCTTAACCTCCTTAGTAATTTCCGGCTAGCAAAATGCTTGAAAATGAAAATATTTCAAAAATCGATAGATTGCACTGGTCCTGATGTTACAGACCCTTTCACTTTCGAATTTTTTCTCACTCTATGCTGCAGGCGAAGAAACGTGTATGCGAAAGTATGTGCTATGGTTTTGCACCACTAGTTTTTCTTAAATTTTTTTGTAGAATCCATAATTAAACATTTCTTTTGTCTTTCACTTAACGGTAAAAAATTAATTTACCATCTGAATGATCCAGCTGGTTCAACATCCAATCATAGGAGGGTAACGATGTTAGTTTGAGCGAATGGTGATGTGTCAAGACGTGTCGGAACGAAGAAGTGGTGACAGAGTGAGGGAAGTAGTCTTCCGATATTTTACAACCTTTATTAAAGGTAACTTCGTGTAAACATCCCTGTCTCCATCATATTTACGGTTTAAGTCCCCTTAGTTTAGTATAAATCAAAATCAATAGATGGCACCACTTATTGGGCTAAAATTATTGCTGCGTTTCTTTAATCAAAGAATTACTATTTGGAAATAATTATTGGTTCATCACTTGTAGTAGTATTTATACACAACTCTAGGGCGCTAGAGTCCACTTTTTTGGAAAAATAATTTCAGGTGGTTTTAGAAATTCTATTTTCTTTGTTGAATCAATTTTTTTGAGTTGTTTTTAATTGATTTAATTGTATCAAATTCTGTGCTTAAAACAAAATGCAGTGCGTATACAGAATGAAAAACGGAAAATTTGTTCCGCAGATATTTCAGCAGCTAATTTTGATTATTTTGAAGCGCGACGTGGTGACCGTTTTTGTAACTAAATTCGGTACATTTATCTTCAAGTAACCGTCCGGAAACTAGCAAAGGATCATCCCAAACAATTCCAATCAAGGACCCAAGGGCGCTGATTTAATATTTATAAAGGAAGTTACTTAATAAATATGTACTGTTATCCATTTATTATTCCAAAATGAGTCGTAGATATTATGTGCAGTAAAATTTCGTGATTAATAATAGCAAGACAATTAATGACATTCCCGCCTAAGTGAAAATGCGCCTCTAACCGAAGGGAAACCGGAGAAATCCCGTGCCAGAATGGAATGGGTTAATTTGACAAGAAGTTTCCTTGTAGTTATGTACATTGAAACTTACCGAATATTTATTCCTCTTGAGCGAAGTGTTCACTCCGGTTCAGCTAGTATTTTTGTTATTTATAGTAGTATTTGTACAGTATCCGCGCCTTTTTTTTCGTGTAAATTTTGGATTTGCATTCTTACATTCCTTCTTGAATTGGCTAATTCGAAATATGTCCATGAAAACCACAAGGATACATGATGAGACATTAATGAGAATTTCATCTATACAATATTCGGACTGTTTTATGTAAGGATTGAAGTTTACTTATGTCATTAATTGAAAATACGCAGAAAAAGTTGTGACTTTGTTCTGATCATACATGTCCAATCCAATGACGATCTGCTCAGCATTACTCTCGTTCAGAGTTTCGTTTCTCTCCCCCCCCCCCTTTTTCTCGGCGTGACCTTTTTAGATTCGTAACTGGAGCGCTTCATCATATTGCGTTTTGTTACTAAATATTACATTGCTTTGCAACTCTCCATGTACCGAACTTTTATTTCCTCTGTTTGCGCCGTGAAAGGGAAAGCTTGTTTTGTGTGGCTCGCTTATCCTCATCCCGCTTCGGTCTGTTCCATTTCCCACAACTCCCGATCTCTTTTCCTCGCCGTCCCTAGCGCCATGTGAAGCGACGGGGAGTAATTACTCCCATGAGATCGGCAACTTGCGTTGGGTGGCAGTCAGCAGCGCCGCGAGCGGATTGTTAATGAAATCGAGAGACAACTGCCAGCGCGCTCAGCGCTGCGCCCAGCTGCTGGAACAACGCTGCAACGCCGACAATTAAAATTGAATCACGATCTAATGGAAGGTGTTTCACTCCATGCTGCTTCTTACAGCATGATTTTCCTCTTTGTTTGACGATGAATAGGGGAAGCAGATGCACTGGTTTATTGATTTGGTTGCTGCACTGTTATGTAGGGTATCGTAAGAGCATTATCTTGAATCTTGACGAACTTGGAGCTTCGGGGATTAGCATAAGCGATCTCTAGAGGACTCCGTTCCTTCATGCGTTTTACTTGATAATGATACGGAGGCTGAGCTTGGGTTTTCCTTAGGTTCCGAGAACCTAATATCTTCGTTCTTCTGGGTCCATTAATCGCCTAGTCATACCGCAAAGCGTATTAAAAATCTTCGCTTAATTATCTAAAATCGAAAACTATCTTTTTCCTTCTCAAACAAAGTAGTATTTATAATAACACTCATCGGTTAGTATTTGTAGTACTGGAAAAGTTCATCCCAAGTTTCTGGTTATTAATTAAGAGAAATGTATGTGTCCGGAAATTTCCCATTTGGATCTTCTGACTGTTTTATTCCAGTTTGTTAGTCGAGAATCTACATTAGACGTATATCATATTTCACACAACCTAACGTTCCGATAGTTGAGTTTCTCTTCCGACACCACTGCACTATTTGCTACATCATTATGCAATTCTGAAAAACAAAATTATATAAAAATATATTAAAATAGATTATTTCAAATTCACGGCCGTAATTTTTGAAGGAGAAATTTTGTGATAAGTCAGTGACAGTTTTACGACCTCACAAATCGTAGACTTTTCATTTCATGAATACACTAAAGCAGAAGAGACTGCGTTTTTCCTGATACGGAAACATATCCACTAGCGTGTGAATCCAAACTGGCCGCCTGAGAGCTAAGAGTCCAGGGTAGACGAGAATAGATTCATACAATAACTCGTTTTATTGCGAAGCGACTGAAATTCCCTCTCCATGCACAGACGAAAGAACAAAAAGCTCGCAGAACGCCAGCAAAACTAACGAGAAAAACATGAAGGAATTCGTATCCCAAACATGGTTTAATGTATTCGTTCTATGAGGAAGTCTTTTCTCAAGTATTGCGTTTCGCTAAGTATCATCATATACGAGTATTTACTTACTATTATTCGGAATATAAGAATATTTGTGTATCTACTCTTTTTTAGTTATCTCTCATAAATTATAATATTCACGAAAAATACTTCTTTTTTGTACTATCTAGGATGTATTATATACGTAGGTCTGGAAAATAAATTCTTGTCGAAAGAACGAATGAAATCTCTACGTTTGTGTAATGTTATATATTTTTAGTAACAAACTTTTTATATAAGTTTTCTAAAGAAAGTAGAAGTAATTTACACCTGCAGAAATATTCTACACAAACATTTGTGTTGGATTTTTTTCTGTAGTTAAAAAAATAGTTTTGCCCGATATAGTTTCTGGAAACTTAAGACAGGATTATATTTATACAATCTGAATTAACAGAGAACATGAAGTCAGCTTTCATTAGCCACAATTCTTACTCAGATCATTGTTTATTTATGGTGAATCGTGTTTCGACGTTTAGGCAACTTCCGCTAAAAACGGAAATTGCTTTTGTATCTCGGGTTAGAAAAGTATGAGAGAACTCTTCACTTTCCTTTGACGTTTGTTTCGATTTTTCCATTTAGATCCACAATTTTGGTGTGATAAAATATTTATACTTATAAATAGCGTTTCATTCAATTTTTATTTTTGTTACAGGTGTCTGATCGAGTATCCAAGCTATCGTAAGTATTATTTTTATGCAATCTTGTCGTTGACATTGTTACCAATGTTAAAATATGTGAATGCAAATTTTTTCGTTTCCCTCAACTTCCTCTCCGAATTGATAGGTTAATGCCACGTAGTCTGCTTTATCAACTGCCACCATATTCTCGGGAATCGACCTTTTGCATAAATGTAGTTTTTTCGGGAAATGTAAAATAATAATTTGACATTGCATTAGCTAGACGAGGATAATCGTTGTTGGAGGATTCTATCAGTTCGTGCAAAAGCTGTATTGAATTCTATTCCCTTCTTCACGTTTGTAAGGGAGGAAAGAGTGCTGCAATGACGTTCAGTAAATGATATTTTGAAGTTATGTTTCCCAGGTTCATTTCTATAGTTTTGAGTAGACAACTTACTAATTAGTACCTTGCTAAGTAAAACGCGTACGCGATCATAAATTAGGACTTAATGAAAGGCATTTATTGAAAATATTAACTTGTAAAAAGTACGTCAGTCGTTGCCGCCTCCTTATGTGGTGTGTGCTATTTTGAATGTTAAACACAATTTACTTACGAAAAATGAGATGGACGTACTACTCTTCTTACATGCTTTATATATATATTATATTTTCATTGTTATTGATGTATTAGCACTGCAAAGTTTATGTGGAAAGTGAAACTTCATTTGACTACGTTCGAAAATCTCGGAGAGTTAACTTGTAGTTTGCTACAGAATTACTTACGTTACCTTTATTATTTTAATTTTTTGTCAGTAGGTTACAATGGAATTATCCTGTCACCATGATTAAATTATTTGTTAATTTACATTGAATACTTAGTTATAGTGTTTAATGCGGAGATGTACTTTGGTATCGAAGGATCGAAAAGCTTCTACGGTATGGTTGTTTTCATCGAATTTTGTATTTGCGAAATGCAACGGGAGATCACTACGAGTTGAATCACATCCATTCCAATTAATCCACCATCTCAGTAGTGCGTGTGGAGATATCTAGACCTACTTCGAAACGGAACGAAAGTATTATCGAATAGTAATAATTTTTTGTGAGTTTTACTTCAACGTAATCTTAATCACCCTTATTCATGAAACAAACTTTGAAAGAAAAATATCAATAAATATGTGAGAATATGGTTTCTAATTTATAGTGTCCGAGCAGTTTCACTTCTTCCGTGACATTGATCTCACCCAATTCTTTTAACGAACTTCCAGTATTTTTTGAGAGCTTTTATGTTTTTTTCTGTGGGATATTGATGTAATGTTCATTCTTCATGTCTGCCACTTTTATCCATTTCGCTGTGGAGCGCGCTGTACGAGTCCGAACCCTTTCCAGTCCAGTGTGTCTATTTCTGAGCTCTTCGCCACGTCTTTCAGCGTGTGGCGTCTGACTTTTACATTGATCGATCGTTCTGCTCTTTTCTTTGAACTTGTCGCCCGCCTCTTCCTTCTTTCCATGTCATCTGCCAGCGTCAGTTGATGGGCCTCGTGCCATATTTGCGTTTGACACCTCGCTGAAAACTGTTGGATATCCCGCGATCGGATATTTACTCCCATGATGTTGCGTTTATTTTAATATTAGGGTTTAAAATGTATCTCCTGTCAAAATTGTCCAGTCTTGTAGTTGATCAATTTATTCCTTCGTGATAGTCCTCTGAGTAATTATTGAAGTGGAACTTATTTTAAGGTATTATTTCCGCTTTGACAGAAGTTAAATGTCCAACTAATCACGGAACTCGGAAGTATTCTCCAAAGTGGTTCTTATTAATTAATAATTAATTCTAATTTTACATATTGGATGAGGACAATATTTTGTCGTTTTAAAGCTTGATAATAAATTTAGATTTTTGTTTGACTCTTTTTGACAAGGGTCGCATTGTCTTTAATCGCGTGATGCGGTTGCTATTTCCGTTACAACAGTATTTTCTAGAGTTTTTTGTGAATTATTCTTGTAAATGTCCCGTGAGGTATGAAAGTCTAACCTTATTGTTCCTATTTCCACATACTATGTTTTAGTATGGTTTTTTCCCCACTATTTTAGTAGGTACTTTTGCCAGAATTTCAAAAAACAATAAGTCCGTGAAAGTCTCTCCGTATAAGCCAAATATTTAAAGTCAAATAATTCAATATTTTGCGCCGTTAGGGTATGAAAATTCATCGCCACTGGATAGGGAATGGTTCAAACTATCTTTTGAAATATTTTTTTGGTGTACTTAAGCCTAAACGCTTTGGAGGATATAATACCTTAAACCGAAACGCAAGGTTATGCTTCACGAAACTCAAGGTGTGTCTTTTGTGACAAACATTCTGCTAGCAGTGCGTTTCAGAAGTGACTCGAGTATGCGACACGAAATGTCAGGTATGATGTTGATGGCGTCTGTCAAGTCGTCGTGAACGTTTAAATGGTAAACATTTGAAGAGAGTGCAGTTTAGTTTTCGTATGAAAATTCCATTAAAAGTGACACACAAGTTGTTGTCTAGTTGTTATGTCTCTTGAATTGATGCGTTTTCATATATGTGCAATTTTTTTGAATATATCTTAACAGTAAACGTTACGTTACTGAAGTGTATCATATTATTTTCCTCTGAAATAATTGCCGTGTACAGTTGTATTCCCCGTATTTTTCCAAACAAAAGTTTGATTTTATTAGATTCGTATGATTATCTTCGTGAATGATATTAGCGGTTGCTGGAGGCATACGTTATAGTGTATTGAATGCAAAAATAAATACGAGTTAAAAAATGTTATTGCTGTAAAATGTCGCTGTCGTTGTACTTTGAATGTATCTCAAGATGTGCTCGTTTATGATGCACTGTGGGGCATTCGCGAACGGAATCATTTTACATGGCTCTGGATAAGGTTTTGGTATTATTTCTTCCTTCCATTCACGAGTTACATTGCACAGTAACAAAGATATTCATTGATTGCATTTTGTTTTTAGAGGAAGTTAATAAATTTTACATTTTGACTTCATAGCTCCTTAAGTTAAGTCACAATAAAATTCGTAGATTGGAGAGTTACTTCGAGAGCAGCATGGTCAGTTTGAATACTCGATTGAAAGTTATATTACTTGTGATAAGAAGACAACTGTTTCATATTGCGAACTTCCGGTCCTTATTTCGCATGATATGTTTCGTACTGTGATTTCATCAATCGTGGATATAGAAAAGCCAGTTCATCGAACAGTTCATATATTACAGTGTATTTCATTTTGTGTTGTTTCTTACTTCCGAAACTGACGTAAACATAATGCTCTCTACGGGAATCTGGAAAAGTGAGCGAGTTTTCTAGGTTAGGGAAAAGTCAGGGAGAAGTCCGGGAAATTTGTACAGTCAGGGAAATAATAAATTTGTGTAACTTTTTTTCTAAATAATGTTGAAATTTTAAACACGTATTGAGGATAATTTGATTTCTTCTTGGTAATTGACTTTGCATTAATAAGAAACATATTTCATACTGACCGAAATGCCTGTGATGGTAATAAAGACACTTTAAAAACAGAAGAAGAAAAAAGAACTCGAAAAAAAGGCCAGAAGATACCAACAGGTAGAACAATTATTAACTTATTCGCAAGAAAACAGTATTTTAGATTAAGCGCGAAGAAATCGTGAAGAATAAGACAAATAAAACAATTCCAATCAAATGACAGTGGATTTATAAGTGATTTTAGTTGTCTTAATAATTTAATCAACTTATGATTTATTTTATGAGAATTATTTATTTTAACAAATACATGATGTTAATATATATTTTTTCTTTCTAGGATTGCGAGTTAAAATGTACGCTTAATTTATTATTAGCTTCATAAACATAAATAATATACTTGTTATTTTGCTCTTGATGTATTAATTTTCTTCCAATTTCGAAAATTGTTAAAATTAGTTAATAATTTTTCAATTATGTTATTGTCTACGTACATAATAGTTGTTCCAAAAGTTATTTTGAAAATTAATTTGCAAAACAAGTGAGGGAAAATTGAAAATATTCTTTGGAAAACCTGGAGAAGTCGGGGAAATTTGTTATAGAAAAATACTGGCCAAATAGATTATATTCATTAACCCATTGAATTCGTTTTTGCTTTAATAAGAAACACTATTAATTCTAACGCAAAATATACTTTTTAAACTATTTATTGTTTACAAATGACAGTTACGAATTGTAATAATGTCGCCGCAAATTATTCTCGGGGTCATGAGTGGTTGAAACCCCACTTTGCAATCAATATTATTTTGTGACTAACATCACGTATGGGGTGGATGTTATTTCAAAATAAATGTTACGTATCTTCGATGTTTGCAAAGCGTTATAGTTGTGTTAATTATTAATTTTATTTAACATAAAATATGCTAGGTTCCTAGATAATTATCGAGCCATACAAATTTCGTAGTAATCTTCATGATTTTTTTCTTGAAAATACTTAAGAATATTTAAAGATCTCCCTTGAAAAAAAATTTACTCTTACCTTTTATTTACTCATACCTTTTATTTTTTCAAGTATGATGGTTTTACGAAAATGCACATTCTTCGTGAGGGAAGAGCACCTATTCTGTGCGTGTCATCACTTCATCACTGGTCCCTCTGTTCTTGTCGCCGTGCACTTTGACATCTCCAGAGAGTTCATGTGGACCAGAGCGCATCTGGGGTCACCTGAGTAGGGAGGATGGGAAGTTGTCACCATACCTACAATCAGTGTCACATTCATCTTGGTGACAGTGATACTTGGCCTTTTCTGGTTTTTAATTCTTTTGATCAACAATGGTCATAAATAGTTAATATGCGTTTTGTCCATTTTTTAAGGAATAAACGTAAAAGGAATCGTTAATATTTTGTCACCTTTCACATGTATTTTTTTATACATTTTTGTACACGGTATCTTGTGTCCCCAATATAGTCATACGATTGTCACTTGTTTGTAGTTTGGGAGCTAAGATAAGGATACTTATGCCTTTTTATTGCATGGTATTGTTAATACCAGAGATTCTAGGGTCACTTTTTTATTACTTACTTTTTTATTTAAATCTTGAAATACTCAATCAACATAATTTTTCGAAATTAGTGCATAAAAATGATAAATAGAACACTTTTACTAGGTTGTAAAAAAGCAATTAGCCCAAACTTATCAACCCTTAATAATATTACATATGACATTATTTTGTTAATTTCTTTCTTACTGTAGATATACTTTCTCGGGTAGTAGAGTAAATACTAAATCGAATAAACAGATCTGTGTTAGTCAAAATACCAATTCTTTATTTTCGTAACGAAATGATCATTCGGTTTTTAGCAATCACGCATTAAGACTTGACGTGTTTCACTAATGCCTTTAAATTGGAATGTAGGGGTTTAGCTGCTGAATGCGATTATTTTAGTATTATCTCGTTCCTGATTGTATCACACGTTTATTTAAAGTCTTAAAGTCATCACGCATGTTGACTTTAAGATGTGAATATTGATCACTTGTGAAAAGTTCAGTTGCATTTTTCTGAGTTAAGAAAAGTGGACAACGGAGCTTGAAAGTTGTGAAAGTGCAAGACGGAATACTGCAGGAGAAATGGAATGTTGACTTGTGCGTTGGAGTGGAAGAGACGATCGTTGGATACAAGAGACGAGGGGCAAACGTTCAGAATGACGTTGGTTAATGAGCCAGTAAATACGCTTGATTGCCGCGAGGAAACTCGCGTTAGGGGTCGCAGCTGTACTTGTCTGGGCGGCGTTTGTTAAGGCGGTATAAGCGAACTGGCCACTGTTGAGAATGTCCCGAATTTTTATTTTCAGGAAAGAACACACTATTACATGCATATATTTCTTCCGTGTGCCTACGTGGCAAAATATATGTGATAACTTTTGGTTTGGTGGATATGATAGGAGTTCGGGGAACGATTCCCGGCTCGTCGCCATTTTCACATGACCGAAAGTTATCACACTATAACAGATCAACTCGTATAATAAAATTTTGACCTTTTTTTGTGACGATAATATTTGGATCATCTTCAAGGGGCTCTTATGGATAAAACCTTTGAAGAGTCGGTTTTTAATGAATTCGTTTGTAATTTCTAATGGAATAGACATAAAAAAACTCACATCACAAATTTGATATAGAAAATAACGCTATGAAATTTGCCTTGTCTTTCCGGCCAATTTAGGAAGTTACTCGAAAATAACTGTCGCAAAACTAGAGATCCCTAGTTAAACTAGAGACCATTCATCAAATGCATTGTTTCGATTTATACGCAACAATTCATTGTCCGCATTTCTAATACATCATAATTCATGAATTATCGTCTTTTATACGTATAAACAGAATATATTTCTATATTGATAGTTTCATATATGGTTACGTGCTTGACTAGAGCTGGCAGTCTCATACTATCTTAAGATCTGGAAAGTGCGTGAAGATCCTGGTTTTAACTATTTGGAGTTGTGAACGGAGTTGTTCATTTTTGAATTACACATTCGTATGAATCGTTTAGTGTCAAACGACACTTTCCCATTTTTCCAGAATTTTACACATTTCAATTATTTGTATGACTACGGTTGTGGAGAGCATAATGAATCGTGTATCACAGAAAGGAAATTTGCACGCATGATAGCATATCCTTGTCAACTCCCTTAATTTTTTTGTTTACTGGTTTTATGCTGTTTTTCTGTAGTACTGTAACATTGGGAAAAGTTGGCTTATTTCATTTCTGCGATTTGTATATAACTGTCAGTATCGTTTATTGAAGGTCTAGCTAAAGACCTTTGAGACATTTTCATTCGTTGATTAATAATATGTATTAATGTGTTTTTTGTGAGCGTTGTTTTGTTGGCTATTTCTCCAATTCAATTGGAGCTTTTAATTACAATTAGCTTGTGGTGAGGAATATCCCTGATTGTAAATTTAGACTAGTACTGCCTCAGTTGACAGTTAATGCGTGCCGTGTAGACGACGTTTCGTAATTAATTACCCGTCAACATTGTAGAAAATGGAATTTAGTCAACAGAAGCTTCGAGCGGTTGTCTTGCAGCTGAGTATTTAGCGGCCTTAAAGCAGATGGTGCGTTTATTATGGATGTTGTCTCCAAAATTCTCGTCTGTTAAGTGTGTTCTATTCACTGCTTTCGCTTTTAGTGCCATCAAAGGAAATTAAGTATATCAGATTACTAGTTTCATTTTGTCCCATGATGTGCCTAAATTTTACCTCGGTTGGATTGGAATGCAGTTCATGTACCGTAATTTCTTGTTAATTATCTGTGGAAGTGATGTTTGTTTCGTATTTATTAAGTCACCTGTTATTTTCGGAATATTACTTAGTATTCTTAGTATCCAATGCACGAGACAAAAAGCAATTTTATATTCACGTCTTTCCAAATTAGTGTTCTAAACAGGCAAGAAAATGAATACAAAAATGTCTGACACATTGAGGAGTAGTACCTTGATTGAGTAAAAATAATGAATTTTTTTCGATAATTTGGGATTTATTTATAATAAAACGAATTAGATCCTCGCTCAGTTCTAAAAAGTTTGAACTAAAATGTGGCTCTGATTTTGAGGATAAGCTAGGGAGCGAATACGTTGTAGGAAAACATTTCATATTTTGTAATGTAGATATATTCAGTGTTGCGGGGAGATAATAAAATCAGCATGTATGTGAACCGTTGTTTGGTTCTGTGTTGTTATTTCGCATTCATTTCACATTCATTTACATTCTACTATATAGTAGAGACCAAGCACAGTACATACTTGAGGTATACGGAAATTAGACGTAGAACGAGTAATTCATAACTTTTTAGAAACCGGGTCGCATTGGTCATGAGTAATTGAGAGAAGCATCAGTTCAAACTGTACATTTTCCGATTTCGTTTTAACGTTTTCAACTTTGAAGTGATGTGAAAGACAACAATTCGGTTAGGTGAAAATAGCGACGAGTCGGGAATCGAACCTGGGATCCTGCCTTGATTGCAGCGGTGTTAACCACTACACCATTTCCACCCAGACATAAAACTGGAGTGGAGTACAGTTGTGGAAGGCAAAGGTGTGGTGTAGTGGTTAACAACGATGTGATCAAAACCGGAGTTCCCGGCTCGTCGCTATTTTCACCTGACTGAAAGTTATCTCATATCTTCTCCACGTGTAGGTACATGGAAGAAACATACGCAATTATGTTACATGTTGTGGAGGCGTTTTCCTAAAAACGTGGTATGGAACCATGTCCTTGAAAATATGTTTTTAGATCATTTGGAAGCAAAATTCGATTTCTTATTGCGTTAAAACTCACGCGTGAGGTTTATTTCCTTTGTTTATTGACCGAATTTCTTTGTTGCTAAATAATGATTACGGGAGGAAGTATGGGTTGATCAGTAATATTGTTGTTTCTTGATGAGAATGACGTGGTAAATAAGTTTGAGTTGATGAATAGTATTGCAAACACCGACCGTCTGTATGACTGTACAGTGAACATTTTGCCCTGAAACGTTCGAATGTTTCCTTGAATATCCCCGTTTGAAATTCGCTTAGAAAATAGTATTGTGCGTTTGTTAGAATGCGCTCGTCCTTTTCCATCAAGTGTCATGTTAACTAGCTTCTGTTCCGCGTTTTTTGCTATTCTCAAAGGACCCTGCTCACAGCGACGTATGTTTCCCGAGCGTGGTGCATTTTTTGTTTTTTCTTTGTTCGTGGTTTTCCAGGGAAGGGACTTTCCCCGAGGGAACGTTGAGTTTAGCTCTTGTTACAAGCAGATGAGAGAGAAAATGGGGGAATAAATGAGTGAGGATGAGAGAGGTCAGAAGACGAAAAGAAACATTTTGTTGACAGCATCAGAAGACTGAAATTAGTGGATATCATTTCCACAATTGATTCAAATATTACTCTCTTGAAAGTAGATGTGCCGCGGGAGAATTATTATACCTCGCATCTCTTCAGTTCATTTTTTTGGTCTAAGTCAATAAGTCAACAAATGTTTAACGTTCATGATGCATCGTTGCTTTGGTCGATGCTGTTGTGCCTCCTCGTAGTTTTTTCCTTGGTATCTCCATTCATACAAAGCATTTGCGGACAAAGGAATATTGTCGCTGTGTGGTTAATTTTATTCCAAATACATTTGATGCTCTAGCGGAGACCTAGCGAAATGAATAAAATTCATCGTTACTCTCATTCGATATGCTTCGTCTTGTTATTTCATGATTGTTATTTAGGATTATTTCTTAGGAGTACGTCAATAGATGTGAAAAAGATTTTGCACTCTTTGTAGAGGAGACGCGCTAGATTAAGTAAGGATTATTTACTCTATCTCGCTGTAATATTTTCTTTTGTTTGAAATTTCTTTTATTATAGAAATTAATCTTATTTCTTGTTGATATCTCACCCCTATTTTCTGTAGATCTATAACAGATTGGACTGAGACAATGAGGATTTTGGTAACGTTGTTTTCTGATGTGTTTTTGAAATAATCCCTTATTTTATTTTTATTTAAACTCTTACATTAATACAAACTCTCCCGTAACAAGTCATTGATAGACAACTCACGCTGAAATCAACAATCATATACAAATTTAACCATGGTAATGTTTTATTTTTCATTATAACGTATTAGGGACATTGGGGCCGACCATGAATAGTTACGTAACGCATCCGGAGTAAGAGGGGGCGTTTGATATCGTCTCGCTGCGTTAGGGTGTGTTACACTGGGTGATATATAAGGTACGTTTTTTAGGGTTATGTTCACTTTTAAGTTTATCATTGTAGACATTGTCTTCTATGCGATTTTTATGACAGTTTCAAAGACTCCCCACATTTTCCAGAAGAAAGCAAAGAACTTTCTTCGGGAGGGGGTGAGCTACAGTTACGTAATATTTTACGGGGTGAGAGGTATCGTTGCAGATGCGCTATGGAGAGAAAGAGTTTTGTTGAAATAGTAGTATCTGCAGTTCGTAAAATATGGACAGCCCCATAGGTGGATGGAGACCAGATTCCTTGCTCTCCCTTGGTGCAGATCCCCCGGTATTGTCTATGTCAGACCTGCGCTCGACGCAACCACTCCCTCCATACGAAATCCTTCGCCGTTTGTTGAAATCCTCTTTCGGACCATACAGACATGACAACCCTGCACTGCACATGTCAATCGGACGCTATCGAGTAATCACTTTCTCATCGCCTGTGTCACGTGCGCTTCCTGTGAAAGCCCCTCTCCGTTCGACGTAGCGGCGACGGAATTCCAGCTCCGCGTGCGTGCGAACGGCTTTCATGAATACAGCTGCCACGTTTAGGCACGCGGCGCTATTGTTTCGTGTCACAACTTCCACTACAGAACTTTGTCTGCTTCATTCTCGTTCCCGTCTGCGCGTGTCGAAATGTTTGCGGTTGCCGGCAAACACGAAGTGTTAAATTAATTTGTATTTCCTCGCCTTAATACGCGGGAGAACAATATTGTCTTGTGTCGTGATGAGGGTTTATGCAAAATGAGTATTTATATAATCAGGGTTGGGGTTCGAGGGTAGCATGTGTGACGGACTTGGTCCTTTTAATATTTGTCACAATGCAAGCTTGCAAATAAACGAGAAAGATAAATTGGAGAATTGAAATTATGCTATGAATTGGATTACGTACGTATTAGAATCCACGTTGTGTAAAGAGAGTATTTTTGTGAATAGAAAAGCTAGAAACGTTGAATTTATTTCAATTGTATGTTGATGAATTCGTTATCTTGAAAACGTTTATGATCAAATTAGCTACTGTTGACATCTTTCTGTGAAAATGCTTCGTTTCAATAAAGAGTTTCCATCCCTGTGATGTTACCTCTAAAAAGAGGCCTATTCGAGGTGTTATTGATGAATGTAATAAAAATGCATTAGTCGAGTCAGTTTTACATAATAGATTATTTTCAATAATATGGACGAACAACTTCTTTAATGTTGTATTAAAGGTTCATAGACTAGTGTGCTAACTTAATAAAAATTCAATTATATTGGAATGAATAAAATAAATTAAGTAAAATATGCCTATATTGTATTGCTATGTGTTGTTGATAATAATTATATAAATGAAATTTGATGTACTTCTCAGAAATTCGATATGTTCTTCCATACTACTCTCCGCTCATACAATATGCTGAAATTCCGGCGCTGTTGTCATTCATTGCTACATTTTTTTTTGTTTAGCTGTTGTTTCAACTTTCCAAAATCTCGGTTACTTTCATCACACGTCTCCGTTAGATAAATGGAAACATATGTTCCTGATATTCTGTCTAATGTGAAATATTGTCGTACATTTATACTAAAACTAGAATATAATAATATGAGATTAATTTTACCCCGTTTCCCCGTGTTGTGCAGTGTATCGCATTTTGTTTATACTATTCGGTGAAGCGCGTGTTCGCGTATCTGATAGATTTATTGATCTCTGTTTCAAACGAACGGAGCTATTGCGCTCTTGAGAGCGTGAATCTTCCGATGGATTGACGAAGTAGACGCAGAGTCAATTTCCGGTGTCACGGCGGTACTTAATGCACTCGTATACTGGTAAAGTGTGAAAATCGCAAGGAGTGTTTCCAGAATGTACGTCAGTTTCGAGTTATTGGATTGAGGGCAGATTGTCGCATCTGTCAGAAATGCGGCGTCCATGTTGTTTCTTTATGATAATATGTAATGGGTAAGAAAAGCATATATTATTCCAAAAGATTAAAAAAATTCAAAGATTTTTAAATGTCCACTTTTTGGTACGAAAATGTTTGTGATTGATTCGCAAGAAACCTTTATGTGTTATCAATTTTGTTTTCTAGATTTCTCAACAGCAATTTCGTGATTCGACAGTTGTATTTGCAGCTTTTAGAAGTTTTTAACGATATTTATTTGAGATTGGATATTTTTATCGTTTCATCACTTATGTCCTTGGCAACATCTGCTTCTGTAAATACACTTCATGTTCGTAGCAGGTTTCATTTTAGTTGTTCACTTTTGTCGAAATGAATGTATATTAGGAAAATTAATTTTTATTCTGTTTTCTATTTTGATGAATTTATTTATTATTAAAATTACTTTTGTGTATTCGCATTATTCACTTCTATAATCACAATTAAATTGAAATTATTTTTCCGACTTTTTTTGTGGACAACTTTTTATTATGTCACAACGTTTGGTTACAACCCTCGTCAGGTAAACTTATGTGTTTGAACATATAATCAAATGTGTTTGATTTATCTTGGTAACAAAAAGAAGAAAAAAACACGAATACCAATAAAACAATCCCTGTTTCAATTTAGTTTTTGTGTATTGTTTTAGCTTCGTAATTTAATGAAATTGCTTATGAGACATGTTTTTATTTTCCATGTAAAAAAAAAAATTCATTATGTCAAATTCGTAATAGGAAGATGATGTAATAGAACACAGACATTTTTCACTATTATTCGCGGGATGGCATTGTTTGGTAATATTATGATTACGGATGTGGGTTGAAGGATGCATCGCAAAATAATATGCGTGGATGAAACACACATTTCAATGACACAGTACGTGCATTTCCTCCTTATTAGCCACTCTTGCGTAGTCAGATGTGGTGCATTTCCGCGTCATAGTTTACTATATAACATACTGAGTAGTCATGTTTTCCATTCCCAACTGACCGCTAGTGGCTAATAGGTTTTTCTCGGGATGCCATCCTGCGTCGATGGGTATTACTCTTCGCGATGTGGGCGTAATGGCTTACGATAACTGCCTGTGACAGGGGATCTGCCCACTTGTTCTAATGGGACCGTTGACAGTGGCTGTGCATGGTTATATCGGCGATAGAGCACCGGTTATGATGGATGTGGCATTCTTCACGAATCGCAAAAGTGTGTGTGTGTCCTATTAGACGATGATGAGTGACAATTTAAGCGTCAAATGCTCTGGAATATTAAGCTGCTTAGTTAATGAAGGGCTTCTAGTGACTTACGTTTGCTTTGTCTGTTGCGTCTGTTAATCGTCTTTCCGCCAACAACGATTCTTGAAATGGTTGTGTTCATTTGTTGGTCTTTGGTACTATCGCATATCTTAATATTCTCAAGTATTTACTCGTGAATATCAATAAGCGGTTCGCTTGTTGAGAGGACTGAAGTCATTCCAGTCATTAGTTCTTACGAATATGTTGTTTCGACTTTTCAGATCATGGTTATGATCCTGGGATTGGAGAAGAACCAAATCGGTCTTATATTTGAGAACTTACTTGTAACGTTTCGTATTAATAAAAATTTGTTTGAGAGGATTTGTCGAGGGGGAATCCCTTTCCATGTAACAGATTCGTTCATTCTGAAGTCATTCGTTATTACGCTGCCTGATATACTCGTATGCAACGTGGGTTGCATATCTGCGCTAAGGCGGCTGCTCTTGACTAAAAACTGCATAATCATCATCAGCAGTATTGGAGGTGTCATTTACGTATGATCAAGAATGAGAAGATTAGAGTACAATAATAATTTTATATGTGTATACTAGTATGATGTTTTTGATCGGGCTATAAAAATGAAATATCCTTTTGTTGAGATAGTACCTGATTATATGAAAAGAACTAAAGCTCACTCTCAACTTTTTAACCCCGTTAATTTCATGAGGATTATGGGGGCTGTTTTCATAAACGCTATGTAAACTGTATTATTCATTGATTCTTATTACACCTGTGACAGACGTGGATTTACAAGTTTGACACCCCTAGGCAGTGGCAAATATAGCGCTATTATTGAGCAGATTTTATATACATATATTTGGTTATTTACTTATTGTTTTTAATTATTTTACACATTTTTATGTTTTTATACTCCATATTTATTAATATTTTTATATATTAATATAATTTTTTTTTGTACTTTTGTTTTTATTATTCATATCTTTTACAATAAGGTGCAAAGTAGTACCAATATATTTACATATAATTTGGGCTTACAAGATTTTTAAAAACTTAAAATTATAATAATATTATTAAATTAGAAATAATCCTTTTTTGGTGCCCCCAAAATCTTGCGCATGTATATTACCTATGCTTCAATCTGCTTCTGGCTACTGACTCTTGAACGTTTCAGTGAATAATGTGTAACTTTACTCTCCGTCCTCGCTAACCGTAATCCCCGAAATATATTTCATTTATTAGGAATTATTTATTGAAGATAATTCCTCCCTTTTATTACATTTCTGAAGTATTTTTCTTACACTCCAATAATTCATTAATGGAAAATGTGATTAGTTCAGACTCGCTTGACATAAGAATGTTCTTTACACAATAGCAGCAAATAGTTTAGTTCCAACTGATGGTCTTTTCTGTACGTTCAATCTCCGTTATGGCAAGTTATGTAACATGTTAATTTCACGTTTCAAGTATGAGGCTATTGCTTCATTACCGCTGTGAAGTAAAGTGAATCTATTTTGAATCCTCGACATCAGCGAAGGCGTATTCTGTTAATTTCGTCCTTAACACTTTAACTGCCTCGTACACAGCGCCGCCGCTACCGTAACTCTTAAACGCTACACGATGTTTGACGCGCGAAGAAATCGCAGAAACAGCATTTGCCGCAACCGGGAAACCTCGGTCGTGTTTCATCAAGGCTCTCTCCTTCTCCTTGCTCTACTGCTTTGGATTCGGCGAGACATTAAAGCGACGTGCTCATTAAAGATGGCGGCCCCATATCCAGAGAAGTAATTTCCGTCCCCGCGACCGACTCTGACTGATTTCGTAGCGACGGAAGATTCGTTTCTGTCAAGAAGCTTTTTCGAGGTTGATGCCAGACGTAAAGGAGATGATGTTCTGAGATATTGTGAACAGAATCGTGTTGAATTTATGTTTTGACGTTTTCTCCTCAATTTACGGAGCTGTTAAATTCATGAGTTATTTAAAGAATGTCACTAACCTTCCATACTAACGACACAGTTTTGGCGTTAGATTTAATAAATTATTTTAGTCTAATTTCATTTTTCATGTCAATTGTATTTTTCATATTTTATGTTTCATGATGTCCATAAATTTATTAAATTTTAACTACATACATAGATGATTTTTGTAACATAAACGTAATTAGTAAACACATGCTGCAAAATTGAAATAAATTATTGAATCGACTTCGCGGATGCGAAAAATGGTTGTGTAGAACACGCATCCATGCAAGATTGAATCTTCTTACTTTTCTAAGAATGTACTACATTATTGCATCTCATGACCGCCTCTTTTAGATGTTCTTTTTCTTCAGATCAGTAAAAGACATCGTTTCTATAAGACTTCACTCACCTCGTAATATTGAAGGCGGAATATTTCGAATTTAATTATAGTTTCAAAAGGGTTTTTTGCCGCATTTCAGTTTACAAAATGTCATTGGAAAATCTTCCCCCTCCGTATTGGCTTCCGTAATCACACTGAGAAGTTTTCTTTTCAAATAATGAATCACATAACCCTAACCTTTTTTTCTTTTGATTAGACGTAGCTTAAAGTAAATTTCAGTTTGCGTGGAGCATATTCATCAGATTGAGGAAGATATGAAGCAGAATGTACTTCGAACTAGATGATCCAAAAAGTGAATGGGATGAATCCTTTATCTAATTAAATTTAGTGATTCTTTTAAAGTATGAAAGTATGACTTTAATTATGAATGTAAGTATGAACTTATTTGAATATGAAAAAGGGTACTTAATTATATTTAAGAATTACTTCCTTGCAGTAGAATTGTCTTAATGTATTTAGAGCTGTAAATATTTAACCAAATAAATAATATTAGTATTTTTTGATATCGAGATTCATTGTGTGAAAACGTAGATGGCGGGATGGATCTTAACTGTGTATAAAAGAAAATTAATTGTGAGTTTGAATTGTTTGTAGTATAACAGGACAATAATTTTATTTAGGAAAATATATTAATATCTTATTCATCAGTAATCGTTTTAAAATATAAAATACAAACATGTTGAAGTTGTTCGACGCATCCTGCAGTTGCTATACTGAGGAAGAAAAAATAATGTGGTTTGGTTTACAATTAAACTATACCATAATTCCTATTTTAGTATAATTCGGTTTTACTTTTTACCGCAAATCATTTATCTACGTGATATTTTACTTATTTTTCTTTATCCTTATCAAGCTGTGATCCCTATTGCTTTAATATATTCGTGTGCATTTTTTCTCATAAATATTTTCATGTTCTACGACCATTTCGACAGCATTTACATTCATTTGAAGAACTACGCTCCGACCCGCATTCGGGAAGTCGTCAGGTGCATATAAGTTTTTGTAACTGTTGAAACGTCATAGCAACATTACTCTACAAGAAATGCAATATATCATGGTCGTTGTTTTTCTTTACTTCTTAGGTGTTCTGGAGAAGCGATCTTGAGACTAGTTTTTGATATTAAAATTAGGACCACGATAATGCGCGCTAGTAAGGCTCACTTCTGTGTGAGTTTATTTATCAGACACACATTGAAGTATGGGGGGGAAACAGCATCTAGATAGAATCCAGATATATCGCTGTTTCCGAGTATTACAACTGCGGTGTTGAGTCGCAGAGGTTGCACTTTTCAGAAGTCGCAGCTATATGAACTGAGACATTGCATTGAAAAGCTACAAATTTTTCTTGCCCCCTCCGGGAATCGAACCCGGGATGACTTAGTGACGAGCGAGAACGTTGCCACTTACGCCACGGAGGGGCATATATATATATATATATATATATATATATATATATATAGTAAACATGTAATAATTTTGAGGTAATAAATATTCTACAATAATAAGTTTTGATAATATTTTACGTAGCGGTTGAAGTTAGTTGTAGATAATTATATTGTTGTAGTAGATAATTGTAAATGACCATTATTTTGAGTTGTTAACGTTTGATTGGGCACGTGGAAAATATATTTATAATCGTAGTAATTTACTTTATTGTCCTCCACGTGGTCATACGCAGTTTGTACTGTTTTGTTTGACAATAAATTTATTTATTTATTTATTTACTTTTAATAATATTTTTTATGTTTGTCTCCCGATCGCTCCCATCCGGTATGAATTCCCTCGAGGATAGATGGGAGTGTGGGAGTGGGGATAGACGAGAGTTCGCATGACACTTTCGCTTGTGCCTGAATCCCGGAGCAGTCGATTGTATAAGTTGAGTAGACGACGACGGTGTTTCCCAAAATTCGGGAAGTGAGCGCGAGGTCCTCTCACTGAGAAGTAGTTGAGTGGAGAGGGAACGGGGGTAGGTTAGATGGTGGGCGGGTCTTCCTCGACGTTAATTACGACGCGGGCTGCTGGAGGTCGTCGAGGGTGGGAGTCGGTTCTTCCAAGTTTCGCAGCGAGTCTCTGCAGGGTGTGTGTGGTGAGAGAGAGGAAGGGAGACTGTGGGTCCATCGACATAGAGCCCTTAAGGTAGAAAAACGCCAGCGACGTGAGAGGCTTCTGAACGCATAATTTCTCATGACTCACTGCTTATATATCAAGGCTCTTGCTATTATAATCTGTGGTTTCAGCTTCATTTCAGTAGACTGAAGAAAGTGCAGAGAAGACAGCTGACTGCCAGGGACACGTTATGGGATAGCATTGTTATTCTCGTGATCTATATCCGCATGATAGTACTATAAGGAGCTGCTGGTAGCATTTTTGGAAGTTGAAGGAAATTCTGTTGCTGGCGGTTCTTCTGCTGGTAGGACTCTACGTGGGCGGAGGGGGGGGTGCGAGCATTGCTCCCACGACTCCTCCCTTTCGTCGTCTCCAAGGCGAAGGCGAATATTCCGATGACTGTTCTTAACCAAGTGGAGAGCCCTGTGAAGGTTCGGTGAAAGCTTTCAATTTATGAAAATCCGAAGAAAGGAAGCACGATGTGTTCGATAGGAATCTGTGAACCAAGAATGTTCGTGCAGTTAGAAATTTAAGATCGGTTATTTTTATTTATGATCCCATAAAAATATCATTCATTTGAACCTAATTACTGACTCTTGATTGAGGTTATGTTTTTAATTATCATCGCACGGTATACTTTTATGTTCATAATTGGTGTAATTTGTATAATCGAGACATTAATAGTTTTAAGATTTGCTGTTCATTATAAGTTATGTAATTAAAAAGTACTGTTCCTCAGTCAAAAGAAAAGAAACTTGCGGAGATCGTTAGCTTGTTTGAAATGTCGGTACTGGGAAAATACCATTTTGGAACATCGTCTATGTGAAAAGCAATTTTTAATTTTGAATTGGTTTAATTTTTGCGTTCGTAGTTTTTCACTAGTGTATCAATAATTTTATGTAAATGATTAAATTGTATGTATTTTAATTGTTATATTGCTACCAGGTACAGTTGATACGCAAACGAGTCTCCGGCTATTAAATAAGGATATTGTGTAGAGTATCGACATTGCTAGAGCCAATGAGATGTACTTCTGTTTTGCTGTCCTCTTTATATCGATCAAGCGATTCCAATGCTGTCGAGAGACTCATCATCCTTATGCTTTCATCTTGTTGCTTTAAGCGAGGTACTTCTGTCGACTATCTGCGCACTTACGCCATCCCCTAGGCCATTTCCAAGCACCTTTATCGTTTACTGTCCGGGAATGACGTTGGCGTGACGTCATCTCCAGTACCAACTGTCGCCTTCATTACCGACACGGAATGGATCGTAACTGTGCTGCGCTTATCAGCCAACAGATCGCACTGTCAATTGCTTTCGCTGGGGGCTCCCTTGGGGAATCACTTTGCCACGCGTGGTACAGCGTGGACGCGCTCTACTGTCGACTCTATGCCTCTCTCACTACGTCATCTTCACTGATGTCACCGTCTTTGTCATTTCTGTCAAGTTCTCTATAGAATACGCGTTCAACTCTCATGTCTATGGCGCTGATGTCCCTGATTACGGTCAGTGCTGTAATTCCTGACTATAGCTGGTTAGTATGGTAATAATGTATGCACTGTTGCATATACTTTGTGATGTGGTAAGAAAACAACTATTGGGGGGAATATTTGTCAAACTGAGGAGAAAAGTAGAGGTTAGTAACTAAGCAAGCAAGAAAATAGCTATACCTTGGTGATACTTAGAGGACATGAATTTAAGACAGTATTAAATAGTCAGTGATCTTGTAATATTTAAAGTTGATTATTCATTTGAACGTTCGTTGTATTAACATGTGGTGATAGCATTAAAGGAGGATTTGACCGAATCTCTGAACCCACAATCTACCAATGATTATCCGGAAAATTGTGTTTGACGACTTCGTTTACTTGTAATCAGGGAGGGAAAAAGTATTTAAAATTGAATTTAATTTTAGTGACTTGTGGTGGTGAGTGTGACTCTACTTGAGAAGGAGACTAATGTTTGTGAAGTTACAATAGTTTTCTTAAATAAATGGCGCTACACAAAAGGGAATATGGTCATATGTATTGTACCGTATCATAATACTTTCAGTAATGATCAGTGAAATTTTCGTGAATTCTAAAAACATGAGAGGATATTTTTTTGTCTGTTTTTCTTCTTTGTGCAGCTTGTGCTTGAAGGAAATTTTCACGAATTTCTATCTCTATGTTCCGGGTGATCATTGTACCTCAAATGATGTTAAGTGCAAAGCGGCATTGTAATAGAACACGCGTGCTTTTGAAGTCTTCGTTAAGAGAGTGAGGATCTTCTTCCTTGACCAGATGGACTCCCGGACGTACTCAGTCTGTATTTAAATGAGTATAGGTTCTTTCCTGGGGGTCAAAGCTGCCTGAGTGTGGTATTGTCCACATCTCATCGTGAACCCGTAGGACCTCTTGTGGGTCTGTTACACAGTTGAGCTGCGTAGTGATGAAGTACGCACTCCCTTTCAGTATGTTTCTCTTTGTTTATTTTAATTTTTCCTTTTATAAATGTGTGGTGGATACTATTTGTACTTTCGATTTCTGTTGCCAATGTTCTATGGTGTTATTGAGTCTTCATTTTATGATAATACAAATAATGCGTTATTCTTTTTAATTAATTTTATCGTTATTTTCAGTGGTGTCATCGTTGGTATACGGAAACTTAATTCATATTTACTGTTCGTATTGGTTTTATTTTATGCCTTTTTGACGAGGTTCAGGCCATGAGGCCTGCTCTACTACCTAACCATTCGACTTGGGTAAGGGAATTGGGAAGGAGAGATGTTGGGTTGTCAAAGAACTTATGGTACCGAACCGACATTTGTCTGGAGTGGGTGAGGGAAAACCCAACTGGAAATCTCACCTAGTTCAATCGAGCTGGGTTTGAACCCACGCTCTGCCGCTCAGCGGGATCGAGGAAGCGAAGACGCTACCACTAGACCACCGCTGTCGATTTTATTCTAAAAGGAAAAATATTTGTTAAGAATATATTATTATTCAACTGAAGAATACGTTGAATGTAATGTATTAAAACCTTACTTGTGTAATTGTGCCACAACTCTTTCCTATCCAATTTATAAACACGAATGTTGGCTCGATATGCAAATCTCCTTAGTATGATGTATATTCACCAAATTTAGTGGAATTTTCTGGGACAATTTAGGCCATTCTGTACGCTTTATTAATTTTATAATATGCATTTTTATTCTTTCTTCGTGTTTTAGGGAAGGAATATTCTTATTATTCACGTTTTTACTTTGGATTGCGTACGAAAGTTAAAGAGGTTGCTGATGAATTTAAATGATTGTTTTGAATTTTAAATAAAGGGAAATACAAATCAATTGATATGGAATTTTGAACAATGCCGTTAATCTGTACAATCATTAGTTTAATTTATCCTCTCAATTGATGATGTTGGAGTATTATTATCATAAAATATAGCAAAGTTCTAAATATTTCTTCTCGTCAGTTTGATATAATGTGGTTGTATGTTGTTTTTTATCTTACAACTTTTAGTGTATAAACCCAGACGAGTTAAAGATAATAATATGCTCATTTCTAAATGCATTGAATAATAAATTGTTGGATTTCGGATTACACCGTGAATCGAGACTTGTCTTTGTGACAGTGAATGGGAGATGCGTGGGACTGATGTGAGATCTCGATGGATATGATGTGGAATGTTTAATCTTTCGCTAACAATTTTGTACAAATGAATCGTGATTACAATTACTATCGCGTGCTGAACATGAAACGTTTGAATGATTCATCTGTCAATATCTGGTCCGCGTCAACATGGAAAATTAGATTGTTTGAATGAAGTGATGTATTGCCATTTGTTGGTTTCATGCATTGCCTATATTTTCTGTGATTTGTCATAATCTCACTTTACCGTGTTCGTGTTTGTGGGAAAAAAAAATCAAAACTTATCATAAAAAATCAAGTGCGTTTAATTATTGACCCTGTCACAAATCTATTTCCTTGAGAATTCTGCCCACCAATATGGAATCAATACCATTGCGTCTCTTTCAAATGAACTTCTAAATCTTCATAATTAAATGCTTTTTAACTTAGAATTCCCAGCATGAAAAATGTAGAAGTAAAACAATTATCACTATAGTTATTTAGTGCTATTTACATCTATCGTCAGTATATTACTAGTTTATAATTTTATTATAGTTTAATATGATAGGAACACTAGAGAGTTTAGGAAAATACTGCTAATCCGCAGTTATTGCGATTGAAAAATACCAGAATGGTTGTGGTAGTGAATGTATTTATTTGGTTATGATTTGCTTAGAATGGATAAATCTTTAATCATTTCGGAGGGAGCAACGTTGTTTTGTGAAACAAAGCTCTGGTCTAACCTTGGAAGCTGTTTCTTCACTTATTCATTTCACTTGCTCTCTCGGGTTTCGCCTCCCTGACTTCTTCGCTTTCGCTTTGGTTAATTTATTTATCTTCTTTCTGCTGGAAGTCTGGTAGATTTGTCTTGTATTCTCCCTTCTCCTTGGTTTAGAAGTATCCGTTCCACGTTTTATCAAGGTTATTCGTTTCTCTCTCGTCGTCTTTATTTTTTATGTTTTGAAGTGCACGACGACATTATCCTAAAACGTCCTGTGCGTAGCTTCTTCTGGCTTCTTTAATATGTAATAAATCTTCTTTCGAATTTTCATGATGTGTTTTCTGCAACCTTTACGGACATATTGAAGGCAGTAATTCGAAGAAGCTGTCTGTTCTTGCATCTGCGTCATGATGAAAAGAAATAAAGATTTTTAAAAAACATTAATCTTTCCTTGCTGTACGAAAATACTGCAAAGAAAGGACAAAGGGTTATGCTCTAAACGAGAAATCAATCTCATTTCGCAAAGATTTGATGTTGTTGTTTTTTTCTGTACAAAAATCCATAAACGTACATTACCAGATACTTATGTTAATTATCCTCTTTAACATTAGGCTGAAAGAGTTCGATATTACTGCTACAGAAAACTTTTTTTTTATAGTGGCTTCTTGTTCAAGAAATTTGTTGAACGTATGTGAATCGCATTAAGACGCTACTTATTTTAATTAGGCATTTTTCTTTTACTGTGTAGTTCAAAACATAATCGCCTGGTATTTGCAATGCTAATAAATACTAGAGTTCACGGGAAAATATTTATATTGAATGTTTATCTATTTCTAGCTAATAATGTGAGGAATGTTCATTTTGTTCTATCTGGGAACAATTCCATCAGTGATAATATTGTGCTTTTTTTATAGTGAAAATATTCTAGTTTCAAATTGCACCGTTTTGTTTTAAATTATTTTTACGTTTGTTGGTGCCTATTAAATTTGTGTGTGCTCTTAACTTGCGACCATATTTTTTTTGTATGTGTGTTGGAATTATATTGTATTTGTAGAGTGGGTGCTTATTTCTCAATAATTATTTATTCTTTCCTTTTGTTCGACTTATTATTAGTAATTTGGGATGTTCTTTCCTCGCGGTCTTGGCATGTTTTCTTCGTTTTCTTGCTACTTTGGACACCGCGTTGTTCGTCTTGCAATGTTCTCGCAAGTAAATCTGCCCGAGAAACAGGTCTTTTCCATTCCCTACCTCTCTCGGCTGTATCTTCTGATCGAGTGACCTCCATAGCGAAGTAGGAGATTATTTTCCTCCTTTGCCTTTTTCTTCCCTTCAGACTTACATTTTTTTATTACTTGTGAGAAAGGAAAGTTACGAATGTCTGAAGTGGGATATCTCTTGAGAGTCGGACGGAAAGATGTGTTGGAAGTGATCTCCTTTAGCCGTTCTCTTTTCCTTTCATAATTCTCTTCTCGCTTTTCCCTCAAGAGTTTTACCTGAAGGCGAGTGTTGCGGGTCTGCATTTTACGCCGTCCAATTCGTAGCGCCTGGGACTTTCTTACGGAAAGGGATAATTATAGAGCTATTTTCGTCTAACATTAGCGTATTATGTTATAGAATTTAACGACCTCCTTGTCCGCACAACATTTCAGTGTGGGTTATGTCTTTCATCGGGTGTTTAGATAAGATTGTATTCTAGCAACATGTGATGAATCAAATTAAAATATGCAATAACCGGAAAAATAACCATAATTTTCAATTCTTGTAGCACGTTACTAAACTATCTTCTCATGTTATTAACTTGATATGAATTAAAGTATATATCAAACTACGATATGTATCAAACACCTTGAATTTATTAATTTGCTTTTTCGAGGTAATGGACACCACAAAATAATTTTAAATTCGTGTAGGAGCACACGGATAACTTAACTCATGAAAATATATACCTTTATATATTGTAATATCTTCTTCTTCTTCTTCATCCTTTCTCTCCTTGCTTTGCGTCATGATCTTCCTTCGTCGTCGTGGGCGTCTCCGGGTGAGGGTGGTAGTGACGCTCTGTGCGCTTGAGATAAGCGCTTGCCGCTTCGTCGAGTGGGTGGGAGGGAGGGAAGGAGGAGACGGGTTTGTGAGAAGACGCGACGGGCTGTAAGCAGATTTCAACCCTCTTGGGCTGGTTGCAATGGTTGCTTGTGTGAACCGATGGGCGGGAATCACGTTTTCCGATGCGTTGCGCTTCACCTCCTCTCCTTCTCTCCTTTACTCTTCATTTCTTCCTTGCCAATTATTTCACTCTCTTTCTCACCTTCTGTATTTCGTGATAGTTTCCCTTTTATGAGCACTATGTTATTTACTTGGCTTAGTTGTCTATTTTTTAATGCTGCGATTCTTGGTGACCGAGTATTTTCTTTTCAGTATCTTTAGCGTGAGTCCATTTTGAAGTTTTCGATCTCTTTACGTGATAAGAATTTCGTGAGCTTGGAGTTCCGTATTTTAATTTGCGAAGCTTTGACGTACGGATGAGCTCGCATTCCGATCCTCATTGACATTCGTTTCGTTGAAGTGACGCCCGGATATCTACGAACTCGGTTATACGTCGGGTTATACTTGTTTTAAGTACATGATGTGATATGTGTAAAATGCAGACGATAGGACATTGAATTATCTTTGCAATATCTACCATTGCTGTTGTGGTAAAGAAATAAAAAGTTAAGTAATTTTCTTTTAATTAAATTATTTTTTTAATTTGATCAACAGTGGTGATTTACTGTGTTCTCTTGGTATCTTCAATTAAATTCTGAAATAAATTCTGTTTATTTCTTTATTTTGCATGATTTTTATAAGTTATCTTCATGTTGAAAGGTTAGAATATACTCACTATTCCACTTTCCCATTTACGTTCTTCAGTCTGACTTACCTTAGAGTTTATGATTCATATGTAGGAAAGTGAATGGTCATTATATTTTTGGCGTCCACTGCTACAGGTTCATTTGCAATGTCACCGAATGAACGTATTTGATTTTTTTTTCACATTTTTGACTTATGTTTTGTCTTTTTGTTTCAGATTTTTCCGTGCACTGTTGCGTGACTTCAACGGTAAGTAGTGTGTTGAAGTCGTTGAATTGAATTTTCAAATTGAATCCAGTATAAAAACACATCTCAGGAAGACAGGAAACGTTTTCAGTGCTCCATTCAACTACCAATGTATAAAGTCATCCGTGGTTTGTTAAATGTTTCTTAACATTTATACAGAGTTTGTTTCAAGTAAAAACAGTTGAGATGATTATATGGAAACGATTGTTCCTGGGTTTTAAATGTGCTTTACGGTTCTATACCGTTCATTCTTGAGGTTTGATTTAAAACCCATTTGTTCTCATGTGTTCCAACGGAAGAAACCAAATAGTAAAAGAACTACGAACTGGTACTAAAACGCGCGATAAATTATGTCTTATGCGTGTAATTTCGCATCGGGGGTCATTAATCATTTATTTACTGGAACCTTTTCCAAAACTTAAATCATGCCCTGACTAGAGTCGTCTTCTATTTGGAAAATGCGTAGTGGTAGGCAAGTGGTACAAATTTTATGGTCTAGATAAAACAACTATGTTTCAGTTTCTCTTTCTTAAAATATTAAATGCCATAATTAATTTAATGTGGAATCACCATAACCATAAATTTACATCTCCATAACTGCAATTGATTTGTGTAGATATTGGCTATTCAAGTGCTTTCGCCGTTTCTAATATTTTCTCGCTGTTTTTTGTCTCGAACTTGTGTGACAAAATTTCAAGAGCAACCCGAATGTTTCTCGTGAGTCTGCGACCCGAACATTGTCAATGCCTATTCCGATCTTCAATCTTCCTAACTCCCATCTTCGTCCTTTCTTCTCCGCTCGTTTCTTGCCGGTCTGCTTCCTGCGGAGACCCTTCGTCACCGCAGCTGCCCGGCGCACGACGCTGCTCTCTTGTCTGCGCGTGTGTATTGTTCGTTGGCAGAAGCCGGGCCGGGCTGCTGCGCCCTGCGCCGCCGCGACGCGCCGTCTGCAGTGCACGGGAGCAGCATCTGACTCACAAAACAACGCGATGGGACCTCCGCTCCGGATGTTTTCGCCCGTCTTTCCACGCAGCGATCCGCGGATCACTCGTTTCTTATCTTTTAAGTGAAATTTCCATTTGCTCTGCGAGTGTGGGGTTGCGTCACAACCCTCAACTATCGGAGAAATACTTTGTTCCGTATTATTTGGAGTGTGGGCAGAAATTTTTCAATCATTCACTTCGAAATTTAATGTGGTTTCTTGTAGCAATTTGTGTTTCTTGTAGTATTTTCTCTTTTTTATTTTAAATCTGTGTAAATTTTGAAAAGTAATTGATTATGTTGATCGACTATTATAGGATGCTTTACCGGTGGATGTGAATCTTCCAATGCAGTTAAATGACTAACAATTAATTAATTTGTTGGTAATCGCTTATCCCTTATGGGCGACGTATAAAGGACTTAGTGTGCATTTACTAGAGTTTTCTAAGAGTTAAGACACTACTGATCTTCTAATCTCATAAACTATTCATGATTCCGAACTATTTATAAGCCTATGTGCCAGAGTTTGAGAGAGAAATTAATTCCCTTTTGTCATTTTCAAATTCTAATGTTTTTAAGCGGACAAATTCAGTTCATTCGATCATATTGAATGCTAATAGATACGTTGAATGATTAATGAGAAATGATGCCAATAAGCTTAACATCATTTTAATAGCAATGAAATGTCTCAGGAGCTCTAATTAAATCAGCGTGAACCAATTAATTTCCAGCTCTTTCTATGCTTGACATTTCATAACGAACTCGTTTACTGAATTTAATTAAGGTCCCTTCTCTTCTGCATTTTCGATTTATTCCAAACACTGAGACTGTCACCAGTAATAAAACTCTCCTCTCTAAAGTATCAGAAACCGCAAACAATTACAGAGCGTTTGAAAAAAATCACTGACAAATATTTATTTATAATATACGATTTTTGATTGAAAATTGTCAAAATTGCTTTGTCAAAAATTGGCGTTCAATTTGTTCATTGATGATAAATAATTCACACGTGCTGCTATCGTATCACAGGATTTACTAAAATTATTATTTTTCTGTGAATTGTTGTTCGTATCATGTCCATTTTTTCAGAGTGACAACATTTGCAGTCACTTGTGTTAAGTATTGGATTTATAAGATCCTTTTAAGATTTTAAGAATATTCCAGTAATTCTAGAAAATTGAAGTTCTTAAAAATCATGATCAAAAATTCTTAAAAGAAAAATATCTGCCTCTCATCTCGTAAAAACTTAGTTATATAAGATATTGCATTAATTTCTGGTTATGAACTACCTATACACATTAAAACTTCTTCAATGTTTGTAGAAATCAAACTACTTCTGTTTTTCTGTTGTTGATTTTTTATACATTTACGTAGAAACATTCTAGGAGTCATATTATAAGCTTTAAGGAAAATAAAATAATAGGATTGAATATATTATTGATACCTCTTTATCAATAGCTATTACACATTTTTCGCCTTCTATTCAGACAAATACCTTCGATTTACTCTGAGTTTGATATATTTCGATTTCCTGTGCGTTAAAGCACGCTGTATTTAGGAACGTAAGATTATTCAGAAATGTGAACGACCTTTGCAAACTAATCCCTGAACATTCACTTCGAGGATGAATCTTGTTAGTTATTCCTGGCCGGAAATCAGCATACGAAAGGGTGGCACATGGGCGGTCCTTCAGTTCCTCCTGGTTCAACAGAATTATAATTCATTTCTGTGCGAGACCGTATGTGATGGAAAATTCGTTGAAATTTCGAAACATGTGAAAGGGTTTCAACAAACGAGTATGATTTAATTATTTTCCTGTTTGTTTTTCTTACATGTATGTAATTTATTTTGAGGTCACTTTGGAACCCATCTTTAGGAAGATAATTATTTAGTCCATTAACTTTCTCGTATTAAGAACTGAGAATTCCATTCTTCGTAACAATAAAAGCACTTTTAATCCGATACATCTTTTCGAATTTGATCTGTCATTATTCGTGATATTGTGTTGAATTTTGTTGAATTCATTTTTCCACTTTTCGGCTGGAAAATACTGTGTGTTCAGCTCTAAATTTATGAACGTTTTCTAATGACCTGAGACTGATTAAGTGTTTTGGATGCGTTGATGGGACAATGATATTAACGGTACTCTGTTTAGTAGCTAACACCATTCACTTGCTAGTGTTGAGAAAGAAACAAAGAGGAAATTATTAGCTTGTAGAACACGAGCGAGGAATATTCAAACAGTTAAAGAAGAAGAAAAATTGAGTGTTTCAATCTATCAAATTGCTAGTAAAGTTTGTGTAACCATTAACTTCAGACTTCTAGTACAATGCTTGACAAAAAGCACATTTTGGTGAAAATAACCCACAACTGTGCTCTCCTCGAGCATTCGCTTGCTGTTTTTCAGAAGCATCGGTGTGTTCTATAATCCGCATTACTTTGAAGTTCTATAACGTATTTTTCACAAATTGCAGTATCCACAGAAACATCGTAACGGCATTGAATAGAAAAACTGTAGTTGTGTATATGTGTTTATATTCCGTGTTCTACCTTTTTCTATACAAATGCTCTAAACTTCTATGAGTAGCACAACCTCGGAAGTGAATTATGAACTTAACATAAACTCTGATATATTTGCATTTTAAATGATTAATTAAATTATAAACATATTTCAATGATATTTTGTTAAGTCCAAAAATTGTTGATGGAAAAAAGATAAAGCCATTTCAACTAACATAGTGTATATATTACCGCAAAGTTAAAAAAGTTTCCAGGTTTGTTTAGAAAGTTAAATAGTATATTATCATAGAATTGTGAATTTTATCAAACATTGTGCGTATATTAATCTCATTCTTCCCTTTGTTCCCATAATGTGTACAAGTATTGTAGAGGCACATGGCGACCGTCCATAAATTACCTAACTTAAAATTACTATTTTTTTTTTACGAAACTCACCAGTGTCGATGTATTTACCTGACGTAACGCAAACCGTACCTGTCTCAAGTGAAGATTTTTTTTTCTTTTTCGGAATATGTGAAGACAAGTTTCGATACGCCGACTTAATTGTTCGCTCCTCATCGCTCTGTGCCGGGAGGTCGAGTACGTGGATAATAATAATAAAATTAATGTTTAAAGTGCACTATAAAACATATTTTGTCGTCTTGTACTTTACCACGCCATTGTTGGAGTACTTTCAAAATAACTGATAACAATTTCAAAACTATTTTCTTGCATGCTTGTATTGTCTTATTATTCATGTATGTTTAGTTCTATATGTACTCAACCTTGGCACGGTTGTGTACATTAATTCTGTAGCCCCATCCTACCTCGGGGTTTTCCCCTGTTTTTCTTCGGATAGAGGCGGATATTTTATACAGGCTCTCACCCAAGGGCGGAGTTTATTGACATAATAAATCTCGAATTTAGTGTTATTTAAGATTTACGATTTATAAACAAAGATTTCCGATTTATCTATAGTTGGATAATAATACGTACTTGTGGAATACCTTTTTGTGTTTTATTAAATACACGCACTGAACTATTTTTATTGTTAGGAGTGTGCTGAAATGTTAAATTCGTCTCTGCCATAGGGCCCTTGATCGGAATTCATGGGGATGTTCCTTGCTTGCTTCCAGAGAGAAAATTAGTTCGTCCTCCACGTGGTCATACGTAGTTTGTAACTGCTTTTTTGACAATAAATTTATCATAAGTCCATAACCAAGGTTAATACCCCCTTCCCTGCCGTAATACAATGCAACTTTGTTGGAATCCCCCTAGGGTGCGTTACGTAATGTATTGCCGGTGCCTTTCGTATGTCAGCGAGATAAATGGGTACTGTTCAAATCGCTGTAAGGTTCGCAGGACTAAGTTCTCTTCACTACGTAATTAGTGAACGATGAAGCCGCGGCAAATCTGGTGAGAAGTGTTAAATTCACTATCCGTAATCCGCGCATTGGCACGGTGTATCGCTCATTCAACATCCTCTCTGTGATGTGGTCTCTCGAATGTAATGTCACAAGGGGAATTGCATCGCAATCAATCAAATGGGCCATTGACTACCCTTCGTGGGTTGGTCTGTCTCTCTTTCAGTATGCTTCCATTCTAATGATTTCATTATGCTTTGATTCATAAACTCTTGAGTTGTATTGTAAATTATCGATGTTTCGCGAAATAACACGAGTCCAATTTTCAGTGATGTGCCGAAAAATGTTTTAAGTGGCATTGAACTGGACACAAAAGTATTAAAGGAGTACTTCATATTAAAGTGGTACATTATTTAACATTTCTGAACTAGAAAAGCAGTTTTTCATTTTCTCTTATTAGTATACACGCAGAGTACTGCAGTCTGGAGTGTAAGTGTAACATCACTCTCTTTATGTGGGTTGTATGAAAAGTAGTAACAACACCCGTAAAGTTTTGTATTATCTTTATTGGCAGGTGCAAAACCAATTACATATCTGAAAAATAATCAGATATTTTTCTGCTAAAGCCACGGATGGCGATGAATACCATTGATGTCCAACAGCGACCGCCTGTCGTACGGATAAGCGTATCCTGTGAGCTGTACGTTCCATCAATCGAGACTATCCATCCAAGTTGAAACCTTCCTTTGGGTAACGTTTGAAAATGTCTCGTGCAGTTGCATATCGTTGCCATTGTTACACAGCGCATGGAGTACCCACCAGATTGCAGTATTGCGGTGTCCATGTATGTTTCCGTTTCCTGAAGTTCCCAATGACATCCCCTTGTTATCATGAAATGTCACCAGTGTTCGCCATTTTACCACAGATGTTTTTACCCTGTACTGAGAAGCGGCAAGATGATTGACCTTGTTGCGCTGCATTGGATGCTGTTTGTTCCTGGTAACATGGAATTAAATGACATTAAATGGCGAGAAAAAAATTTTTTTCCCGAGTTTTTCCCAAATGAATTAATATGCAATTTTAAAACTTCACAATAGATGGGTGCACAAAATTCACTTTGACCATAGTCGGGGCTGACAATTTTCTACAGATACTCAATTTTTTGACCGCGCGTAATACTTTTGACATGTTTACTATTTAATGACACTTGTGATGTGGGTCGGGTGAGCCAGTGAGTGGGAGGATGAAAATTGGGTATTTACCCAGAGGTCTTTTAAGAACCGAAAAAGTGTGAAGTGTGTATTTATGAAAATTATTACATTTATGGACGTTTCTCTGAGACATACGAAACAAATCAAATTTAAGGATGTTGGTTAAGTAGTATTTTGACTTGGATTTATTACTAAAATCATTATAGGCATTGTAGAATGGAAATGTTTATTACTAAAACCGTATTATGCCATAATTAAATAAAGACACTTTATTGAATACGTTTATACTTATATAACTAAAATAAACGAATTATAAGTTCCTACTTTCGAATTATTGCAAATGTGAATTTAAAGATAAAAAATAAAAATGTTGTGCTGACTGATGATTCTGAAAGTTTTTGTATGTTAACGGCAAAGATAAAATCTGATGCGGTCGCATCATGAATCCAAGGTTGACACTTATGCTATTCGATTGCTGATATTAAAAAAAGCTGTATTATATACCGCCTCGGGAAAATCGCACCACGAGGGAGCCGATTTAAACTTACAATTATTACTCGATTAATAAGAGTAAGATATTAGTGAATATGCTTTGTTTATTTTTGCTTTTGATTGTGCGAAACGTAACTAAGGTAGACCGATACATCTAACTTCATGAGCTTCCTATACAAATCCAATTTTGATTTTCTTTCACTATTTCTGGTGAGTAACGTAAGTAAACAACTCATTTTACTGTTCTTTTCCAGTTGTGAATTTAAATTTCTTGTTGAAAAGAGAGATGTCCAAAATCAAAAACTAGTAGGATCAATTCATAAGGGGTCTTGTTCATCCGGAGACTCACACCACAAGGGCTGCTCATCTGTCATCGTTTAAAAAAATTTACACTTTAGAATACAAGATGAAGTGGGAGAATCGTTTTTACAGTTGAAGTATTATTATTTACATGGGATTTGTCTCTGGTTTTCTGGGGTCAGACCTGCGTGGAAATGGTGTACAGCTGTGGAAGGTGAACACCCCATGCGTCGGGCTCGATTTCCGACTTCGATGATCCCATTCCGTTTTATTATCCCACTCTCCCTTTAAACTGTCCTACCCATCACTAATCCACGTTTCTCGCCTCCGCTATCTACTTCCTCCCCCACCACCTCGACTAACGGAAGTTCCTTTTTACCTTCGTACCGTGATCGCCTTCTCTTCCGTCATCACTGCGCAGCTTCGTGTGTGTGTGTGTGGAATGCGAGGGTGTGAGGTTGAATGGACGCTTTTGTGTGCGAGCGAGTGGGGCGCACGCGCGCGGTAAAGCGAACAGCGCATTCACACATGTACATAGCATCGTAATTGAAGTGTTCCTGCGGTCTGCACGACTTGTAGACATTGATGAATTGCCGATGGAGTTGTTGTCGTGAACGGAAATGTTTGTGTAAATATGGACTCATCGATTTAACTGTCCAAAGGGCCGTGTTTTTCATTTCTGTTATTGAATGTTTGAAATACTTTTAATTACTTTCGTTCTATTTGCATGGTTAATGAAATTGCGTGAATCTAGGACTATGTCGAAATTACCTTCATATCTGCTATATACAAAGCTCACGGTGTCACTGTCTGACTCGGTAACTGTAATCACGCTCTTGCCAGCGTCGTAAGAAAGTTGATATCGACTTATTAAAATCTTTAAAATAATTAGGAAATGATTTTTATTTCATGTTCTGAAATTTCGACAGCTTTATTTTATTTTCCAACTAATGAGTTAAATTCGAAAAATCATGAAGATTCCAAAAAGTTTCATTCATTAGGAACTTAGGAATTTAAACCTCGCTACACTACTTAAAACGTTTAATATATATATATATATATATATATATCTGTCTCTTATACACATCTAGATGTGTATAAGAGACAGATCTAATAGTATANCTTTTTATTCATGTTCTCTCGTAATATATTGGTTGTGGTAAACAAAATACATACATAAAATGTTATATTACTTTAAATACCGAACATTAACATATTAACATGCGTTCGTTTGTCACATGTTTCATGCAACCACTTGAGTTCCATTTGTCAGTTGCTGTATGTGCAAAATGTTGCTTTGCTCTTTTGCGGTCAGTTTCGCAATTAAGAGCGGATATTATTTTCACTTCATCATCCAACATTTGCGGACAAGACTCATACGTTAAAATTCATCGGCCATTTAGACCACATAATTGAATAAAACCTCCCCCTTTGTCGATGGACCGCACTTCGATGGATGGCAGTAGTTACTTTTGACGGAAGGGAGTGTTCAATGATTGGGAAATATGCAAGAGTGAGTTGATCATTTTGCAATGTTTGTGGGATGTTCAACCTGGAAGAATATATCTGTAGTCGGTCTATGATTTAGATGTATGTCGGTTTATGTTTATTCTGAATTTCACTCCGAAGTTTCAAATGGTATTGAAGTCCGGAGCGATTTGATCATAAATCGAAGAATGCAAGACTTTGCAGGGAAATGATAGAAATTTATAAACATCCTAATGTCAAAGGAAGAGACTCATGCCCTAAATAAAATTTGGTTCCCAGTAATAAAGTATCTAACAATGTAACTTTTCCCTTTACCCGACCACGTTTCCCCTTCTTGAAACGTCTGTATTCTCCTATTGGGTTCCCCTCCTACCGACCGATTCCTAATGGAGGGAGACTGCCTTCGTCCTGTAAATTCCCGTTCCTAGACCTGAGACGTCAGTTTAAGTTTTGCTCCTGAGGATGTCTATTGCAATTGCCGACGAATCGTCGAGTATTTTAAATATGACGACGTGGCGACCCGAAAAAAGTTTTAATTATTGACAACGATGCCGTGAAAGCTTGCATCCACACGACGCTATTGCTGCTATCCCCCAAGCAAAGCTGCTTCGAGTATCTCAGTTTGATAAATCAGTTATTTGCAGAGTACAAACAATAATCAGGAGCTCGCTTGACTCATTTGAAATGCGTAAGGGCATGTAAAAGTATGGTGGTCGATCACGGTGGGTTCGTGATTTATACATCTCATTTGTGACCTATAGATAAAAGTGATGTAAAAAATACTACGGAAAATGTACTACAAAACAACTAAACTTCCATCACTCTCGTGATTTAAAAGTAAATCTTTCTTTTTTAAAATAAGAGTTTCCTCCATAAGTCGTAATGTATATCATCGCCAATTGTAAAAGCAATTATTTCATTTAAACGGCCGGTGAGGTGTTTCTTTCGAGTTGAAATCACAATAAATACATGTTACTCTGTTCATTTACGCCGATTTCAGATATTTTAGTGATTTAATCCTACCTACGCTACTACTACCTTATGATGCCTGTGGCTTTGCACTTGATGCAGGTGTGTCTATGTGTGATGTATGAGCGTTGAGGTTAAGGGACGAAGGGTGAGCACTGATGACATTCCGAACGTCGTATCTGCTCTGCGGTCGCTGAGCGCCTATCCGCACGCTGATGCCTACTGCAGTTTCGCGCACCTGTGGCCCACCGATCTGTGACGTCATCTCGGTAACCCTCCCTTCCCTCTCAATAGTGCTCGCGAATTTTGCACTTCTTACTGTTCAGTCCTGATAGCTTTGCACAACCTATGGGGACTACGAAAGATATTCTCTGGAATATCTTATGCGTGTTGGAGAGTGTGTCTTGATAGTGTATGACTGTCACTAACCCAACTATTGGAGCGAAGAATTATATCACGAACCTTTAAAATGTGCAACCTCCCTTTGAAGTATATTTAATGTCCTTTTTATGTCTAATCCAAAATGACAAATTGGTTTAATAAAATTCTATAATAAAAGAATTAGTAATAAATTGGCGGACCAAGTTATATGTAACTATGGGGAGGGATTAATTTTTATTTCTTGAAACAACCTTTTCGTTACATTAAGGTGGTACCAAAACAAGTTGGTGAAATTTCGGAGATATATAATTTTTTCTTAATTATTATTGTTTTAATCACAACAATATGAATGATGATGAAGAACAAACATTATTTAATTTGTATATATCTGTTAATAATTTAGAACAAACAATATTCTGGAAGTCGCTTGACTCGTTTGAAATGCGTAAGAACACGTACAAACATGGCGGTCGAGCGCAACGGTTTCGTGATTTATGCATCTCACCTCGGAAAAAATTAAATAGCTTTCTCAAATGTTCGGTGATAAAAGAGATGTAGAAAATACTACGAAAATTTACTACAAATCAAAGTAAACCTGTATCACTTTCGTGGTTAAAAGTTGGTCGTGTGCGTTTTTTTATCAGACGCAATGTGTCGTACCATCTATTGCAATTGCAATTATTTCATTGAAAAGTACATGTTACTCTGTTTTTTTTACACCGGTTTCAGATATTTTAGTGATTTACGTCTAGCTACGCTAGTACTTAAGGCTTGACAAAAAAATTTGTATTTTTTTTCATTCGTGGTTAATTTTTTTGCAGAACGTGATATATAGCACTGCTGGAGGTTGGAATATGACCCTTGCAACCTTCATCCTTGTTTTTTCTGTCTTCACTAGGCTTCGCTAGGAAAATGTTCAATATTCTGTGGTTTTTCTGTATCGATGCGCAAATTCTAACTCCCATTTGTGTTTTTTTAAGTAATAGTAGCATTTTTTCCAAGTTATATTGTTTGTTACATCGTGCACGAGAAAGTTAACTGGATTTTTCCCCGTTAGTTCTTTCTACGGCGTAAATTGTCAATCTGCGTTAGTGGGAATTCTCATCTAGACCCCTCAACGGACGGCGGAGATTCGGTGCATCCCTCACTCTCGGACCCTTGAGCGAAGGAAGGACTTCACGTGCATTCCGGTCCTCCTACGTTGTTGATTGAATGTACCGGAGGGATACCTTCACCTGACCTGCTAATTGCTTGATGAAGTGGTCACTCGTCCACATCTCAGTCACAGAGAACAATCGTGTGAGATGGAAATCGCGGAAAGCATTGAACTCATATTGGGGCCAGATGAGGTGTATAGTTTCGATTCTATTGTCATCAGATAAAAAACTGTTTACAAAAATTATAGTGTGGAAGGCTTCATTCGGATTCAAAAAGTTAGAATCAAATTCCAAGAAATTTCTTAATGTATTTACGTATCTCATGACGTAATGTTCTTACATTTCTAGTAAGCGAAGTTTCAATACACCATGATACTTTCATTTGCAATTAATTTTAGACAAAATATAACACGCGATGGCTGTGAAGCTTGGTGATGCGTCAACAATCTATCAAGAAAAAACGAGGAAAAAGTTTCTTTAGGACGTGTGTGATAAGGTTTTAGTTACGGAATTATATTCCTTCCTTTCGGATTAACATACTATGTGGTGTCCTGCAGGGGATCGTGCTCATTATATTAAACTATTAACGTCACTACTCGTTTTTTTCTGAGACGTAAGAAAAACGGCCTTCATCATGCGATTTAACTAGCAGACATTTTCTTTTCTTTTTCAACTTACCAATCGTAGTTTTAACGTGGGAAGTATGTTTAGATAAATCACTAGACTATTTTGGTTGTGGCCTTTTACTCGTCGAATATTTTCCTTGTGCTAACCGTTTCATCGTCAGTTAGTAATGAGGATGCGGATGTGTAGTATTAATCACCCGAGTGGGTTTCTGTTGACCTGAGCAGTGTTTGTGAGTGATCTCTGACATTCTGTCTATCCTCGTGCCTCGGATCTCTGTGATCACCTGCGCCCGTAGTGTGACTATACTGCACCGATAATTTCTGTTATAACGTCACGCGCGAGTCTACCCCGTCATATACGATCTACATGGCGATGAATAGAGAAGTATCTGTTACAATTATTCAATTTTGAAAACATATATTACATGAAATAGTGGTAAAACGTTGATAGGTATTTCAGTTTTTGTGTTATATGCACAAACAAAATGTAGTTAGTGTGCATCAAACAGTTTTTAACAAATAGTGTTTACATCGTTTGAAAAAAACCTCACTCGGAATTAAATTTTCATTCAAATCTTGTGACCGAGTCATATTTTTTACATGAAGTAATAAGAAAGATGTGCATATATATTGCGCATTGAATGACGCTTAGTAAGCATTTCACCTTAGAAACCGTCAAACGGTCTATATTTGGGTATTTGCCATTTTGCTTCTACCACTCGAGATTAATCTATAGTCTTCGTAATTAAAAAAAAAGTTAACAGAGTTATTAAAGATTTTTGTTTTATCGAACTTTTTTTTTCTGCTCGAAACTCATGCTACGTCACGAACCTACGTGCTGTTTTTTTTACAATGTTTGGCTGTTTTTTTCCTGAAAATCATGTTACAATTATTTTCACTACAATACAAGAAACTAGTCAGAGAAGTAACAAATTTGAAAGAACCATCGAAAAATCAAGTTTTTCATTTCTTAAACATTCTTTGTAACTTTGTCATTCGAGGGATTATTATTGTAAATGAGCAAATAACTGCATTACGGTCGATTTGTGTAAATGCAACGCTTTTTCTTCTAATCATACGTTTTTTATCAACACCGTTTGTTCGAACATTAGTTCTGTTAACATTTGTTAGTTTGTATTATGAATCACAATCATTGTTGTTTAGTTTGTCAAAACACCAATGAAACCACGCAATCTAAGGTCATAAAGCAAAATTCAGAGAACATATTGCCCTGGCGCCGTAGTACTCCATCCGGCATGAACAATACGGCAATAGCGTGTTAATCTATTGTTTGGATGCTGAACACATTCCTCTTATCTTGTATGCGCTATGTAATTGCAAAGGCAATGTTGTGATGTTATGAGACTATTTGAGTCGATTCAATTGTGGTGAAGTTTTTACTTTACGATTGAAGCTCATTGTGGGTTTAAACAATTGCACTGTATGCAAGTTGTCTTACTGTTGTGATGGAAACAGTTATGGAGCGGGAGTGTTAGTAGCAAACAGAGGTCATCCGTTAGTGATTTGGTTCGAATGAAGCACTCACAAAACAGATTAATCAATCGAAGTATTAAGAGATTATATTTAATTAACTGATAAATGAATTACGGAATAATTTATTTGCTGAAAAAGCAGTTAAAAACGACTTACGACTTCGCTGGAAGGTGAGCTATCTTACAGAACATTGTAAGCCATTCTGTATTGAATGAGGTGGGAAGGGATAAATGGCTAGGGATTTTGTGTTAATTTAAACTCATTTTATGTTCATACTTACCTTTCCTTAAGACTCACCTCAATTATTGATAGTATAATATATAAATGAAATAGACAAGGTACTAATATTTCGTTTGTCCGCAATAATCTATATTTGGAAGTGTGGAGAAGATAAAATCGTAACATTGAGATACTTATATTTCATTATTCTGAAGTTTAAGTAAAAAGTGAAAAAAATATTTTGTAAATCTTCATTTCCATATTTTGTAAAACTTCATTTTATATTCAGAAATTTTTCCTAAATAATACCTTTTTTCACACAACGAAATTTTATCACTTGACGATTTGTGGCGTACTCTGTATGACATTACTTTTAATAATGCTAATTGTTAAATTCGTGTCACATGTTTTAATTGAAAGGTAATTTATTCGTTACTTGCTGGTTAATAATATTTGACCCACACGATACCTCACGTCGTGACGAAACTGATTTGTTGCTCATTTTTGATTCAGTTTCATCGTTTGGTGAAAATATTTTGTTTAATTTTGATTTCTGATCGTACGAGCACGAGATAAGATACACGAGGAAATTTCAGTAATCGTTTTAATTATGAACACTTTGATTATTGTTTTGTTCTTGTTCTAAAACAAATAGGTATCGAGTTAGTGTTTTTTTTAAATTGAAGTAGAACGACGTATTCTTATTACAGAGTATTGAGGGAACAGGAAAGGTGGTAGTAAAATATCCAGTTTGTACGTTGAATGAAACGCAAGATTACTTGTGGGTTAATTTGGATTACAGGGATTTATTGACCACAATTAGAATTAATTGAGGGTCCTATTTCATGTTTCACCTTTATGCTGTCATCCCTTCTTCGTTCTATTAGTAGAACTCTTTGGGGTGTTAATATAAGCCCCTGCGACCCTTAAGAACTTACGAGATCTACTGCTCAATTGGAAGGAAGCTCGCTTCGTCTCAAAATGCGTTCAGAGACAACATTATGGTGGGAAACGTCTGAAAGGTTTATTTTCATTGATGTGAACTCGGATGCTTTGAAATGGTTTGTTGTCCAGTTACGACGTACATGCTCGTAGACAGAACTTTTTTCTTCTGGGGGGGGGGGGGGGCTAAGGGTCCCAGTCTTTTTAATAATTGAACTCGGCTTAGAAATAGCTTGTCCTCATAATATTTTATTTTTCTTCTTTTGTTTGTTTGATGTTAATGACCTGCCTAGTGACTTACGATTTTGGTTTGTTTGTGTACGAAATGTACAGATGTTGGTCGTTCCTTTCAATGTAATAATTGAGTTTCCTTCCTAGTTTGATGAATAGAGTAACATGTTACTCTGTCATATTACTGCGGGCGATACGTATACCTTTGCTAACACACGAATCAAAATATTATTTTGTTTTGTGAAGAAGTAGCGGGAGGGGTCTGAGTTATCATTTTTGTAAAAAAAATATGTCCGATTTTCTCATTGTGAGGAAAATGAATGTGATATTAAGATTAATATATATTTTCGCTAAAGTTGCAAAAGAGCATTACCTCGTGGTATATGTAGGACAGGATTTAGGTTAGATGAGTCCATACAAAAAGTAAGGTGATCTCTGTATGTCCAGGAGTCCTCAACAATGATCTGCATCTCGTATTGATCTTCAATTACCGGCGCCTTTCGAGGTTTGAGAGAAGGTGTTTTAATCTGAGTGAAATGTTTTGTTTTGCTAAATCATTTTTTGACTGCAATAATTATTCGTCTCCAAAAAATATTTCGTATTGAAAAAAGAGCGAAACGGGCTTCTCTGTAACGTGGGTTACTTTAGATAACTATACACGTTTTAAAACTTGGAAAGCAAAATATAGTAGAGAGAAAGCAAATTGAAACTATTGCATTAATGAACTACTAATGTATTCATAACGAAAATCCTATGTGGTTTGGATTATGAGAAACGATTAAAGCACTCCTTGCCGTTCAGAACCGCTTTTGGTAATTGTGGTCAGCCTGTTACATGCTATTTGGTACCTTTCACTGATTTCTACCGATCTGTCACTCATCTCATGCCCCTTGATACTTAAAACATTCTATCATAATGTGTCAACGTGTATTAACCGCCTCCCGAAGGTCAGTGTAATTCGCCGCGGATGGTTTGGAAATGGTTTGTGTATTTTAGCTTTGACCAGAAATTACGCGAATGATTTTGTCTGCGGTTTATTCGTCGATTGAGCTTTCAGAAATTACCAGTGCAGTTCAGCTGATTATTGCTAGCGGAAATTGTGATTCTACCGAGTCGGTTAGGGTTGGACTGCATTGCCAGTTCGTCTGCATTTGTTTTGCAGGTTGTGGGGAAAAGTAATAAAAGTTTTATTGAGATTGATGAAGGCAACTTTGCTGCAATACTTGTTCATTGCATATCATGGAAAATGATTCTTTTCCAAACCAATATATTTCATGTAGTGTATTGCTGTAATGGTTGGGTAGAAGAGAAGTCCGTAGGATGTAAATTTTTTAAACACTTTTTGATCTATTTCCGAACACACTGACCATTGCTCGAACAGTTCTACATTTTTTGAGGGTTGATGAAGGTATAGTTCCGCAATTCCGTGGCCTCCGTATTACGAGTGACAAACTTTACCCTCTGACTGAATTGTCCCCTGGATAGACCTTCTTCTCACTTTACGGCAGAGAGAGTAAGAACTCTTTTAAACAAGCGCAGGCCGAAAGTGATCCTGATTGTTTTATACTGAAATATATTGACTGTATGTCGTGCCAAAATATTAGCGACTTTTTTTTTACGAGAGATTCAGACCATGAGTCCAGATTGTCCGTCTTTTCCGTTAGAAGGGTGTTTGGGGTGTTCAAGTTGCCGAGAATTCACTAAGTTGAGCAACATTTACCTCGAGTATGCTAGAGAGATCTCTGAAAGTATTTGAATCATTTTGTTACATCACCATTTCACTTTTCTTTTTCATGCCATTAATAAACTAGTCACATGTATGTATAATTTGCTGGAATCATTTTCAAGCTCGCGAGAATCCTACATGAATGATATCCTCTTCTTAATCGAGTATCAGAGTACTGAGTGTCGTCCTCCTTGTCATTTCTTGATGGGTAAACAATATTTACGCTTCTGAATTTCCATGCTCATCGTACGATGTGATTCCCCTATGTTCTCATTGGGCAGGAAACAATATTTCCATCATCGATCATCAGTGATCGATGATTTTACGTATGATGAACACACTTTGCTCGATCCATTTTACGTACAATTTGCGTCCAATTCCTTGGAAAGAAATGGATGCGAAGTGGATGACGCCACTTTTGACGTCATCTGCGTGTACAGAAAATGGACGTTGCGAAATTAGCGTTGTACACTGTATTGTAACATCAACTAGGCTACCAATTCTCTGAACATGTGAGCAGCGAATGCATTACAACTACGCACACTATTGTAGCCACTCAGCCGACTTGAGATAATATAGACGTTGCAAGTAGTTAGCAGAGATGCCGCTAGGGGTGCGCTAGTCAATTTGTAAGAGTCGTTCAGAGACACGCAGAATACTTCAAAATTTCCAGACAATCTGCAACCATTCTGGTGTGTATCGCATGAAACAGTGCGTAAAATGAAACGTGTAAAGCGAGCTTTACATTTATGGCGAGAACACTATTCGGTGGACATTTATTGATTTATTGATTTTCAGAGGCACATAAATTTTATATAAAATTATTTTAAGTAAAATTATAATTTTTCATAACTTTTTGTTCCATGAGCTTCGTTCTTCGCTTTTAGCATGGAGGATGAAACGATATAATTGAACGATATTCTGTAAAGCAATTGGTTTGTCTCAGTTATTAACTTTATGCGTTGACCTCCACGTAGAGTGGAGCTCCAAGTTGCGTGCCTGCGAGAGTGTTTTTCGTAGTCACGTCAGCGTAATGAAAGTGGGTCTACCTGAGTGAAGTAACTTTAGTGATTGGGAAGTTAATGCCCCCACGATATTGATTTACAAAACTTAGAAAATTCCTCTTTTCAAGGCTTGTGAGACCTATCCGGAGTTTTATCGCCTGCACGAAGTTACGAGATATTGTTCAGAAGTAAGTAACGTACAGAATCACTAACCACATTTGAACCAACTTGTTGCGAAACATCGCATCGGATTTCGCTGTACAAAGAGACTCCGCACGAAAAGTAGTTGTATTATGTATATTGGGAACACACATGCATCTTTTTCAGTCACCAAATAAACTCACAGTTAAATGAAAACATGGCTTCAAAAAACAGAAGGGGTGGAAGGGAATCCCTAGAACGGGCTAACTCCGACGTAACGCGTATTAGTGCTTTGTATGCTTTTTTATTCAAGCAGACTGGTAATTCTGGAAAACAAGGAATATTATGGAAATATTAAATTTGTGTGAGTGTCGAGAATTTGTTCGAATCCAGGTAAAAACTGTTACTTATATATACCGTCATGACCACGGTGTCAGGTTGTTTGCTCGTCATCAAGTCATCCCGAGTTCGATTCTCGGGCGGGGCAAGATGATATTTGTGGCTTTTCATTTCCATGTCTCTGTCCAAATATGAAAAGTTCACCCTCTACGGCTAACAACCGCGCGTCTGCGACTCACCACCGCAATTGTAATACCGGGATGCAGCAATCTGGATCATATCTAGACGCTACTCCTCCTATCTTGTGAGCAAACTCAAAACTATACCTGAGCCTCACTAGAACTCGTTATTCCATGGTCCTCGCTGGCCGAAACGAATATATATAACCCGTTATTATATATACATATCTGAAACAGTATTCCCCAAAAAATTACCGTTATTTATCGATAAAGAATATCTAGTTATATTTTAAAAAATATCGTTTTATATCCAAATTCTATGAAATAACAATTTTATGAATATCATGTTATTGAATGTGAATCATTTATCACACGTTAGCCCTAATTTTTCCTTATGAAAAAGAAAATATGTAGAACTCGTTCAGTTTATCATATAAAGTTAAAGGTTTTAAAATTAATGTTGAAAATCTATTGAAATCAGGAAACTATAATAAATATTTTGTGTAGATTCACTGTAATGATTAACTTTTTTTCTTCGAATACAATTCGCCTTTCTCTTCGTATATACTCGAAATATTTTTCATATGCTGTTCTGATGAACAACCGTTCCGCACTGGTTTAGAAACTGTGAAGTATGCATTGAACATTGATCGATGAAGCGTCATGAATGGGGAGCGAAGAAAAGTTATGAGACTAGATTTGAGTGAATGGATGAACGAGCGAGCAACTCGTCTTCTGATTTCCCTCGACTCCTGCCTCGCGTTGATGTACGTTGCAGAATCACTGGAAGAACTCATTCACAAATTCTTCTCACCTTCGTCTCTGGATCATATCACTTACGACCACCACGAATGACGTCGATGTTCTGAAGGAGCTATGACACGTTTGTATTTTTGGTATAATTGACGTGCAATTGTGAATAAAATGTGAGGACAGCTAATATGCTATGTCTTTGGCCAGACAACTAGTAAATCTTGAATTATCAAAGAAATAATTTTAAAATCTGGAAACTTCGAAACTCCATTTACTTCGATTGAGATGTAAACACTATTTTAAATTTAAAAAATGTTTATACTAACACTGTACATGAACATAATATGTTAAATATATAAATTCAATTTTTTTAAATGCCCATTTTTAGAACTTGTACAAGACGGTGGCGAACAGTTTCTTGCGATCAAGTCAAGAACATTTGCCTCTAAATAGTCTCCTCTAAGCGCATTCACGATTCATGCACATATGCGTATTTATAGTTTTGGTAAAGAACGAATATTTATAGCGGACGGATAATTTCACATTTAGCTATCAATTACTAATTTATTCATCCATCGAAATTTCTGTAATAAATACCATAGTGGAATGCAATTTATTGCATGACAATCATGGAATGGCAATAGGTCTATAGAATTGTGTTCCATTAATGTAAAACCTGATGCCAAAACATGTACTTCACAGTTTTGAGTTCTGTTTCATGCTTTGGACTTGAAAGGCAAGAACAAATCTTCCCTTGCAAATTGAGGCCCAACTTTCTTCGTTCTACTCAAGTAGGTCATTTATTCATTCATTTGTCTTGACTGCTGCCAGTCACCTTGTCTGTGTCGCTTAAAGCAATACAACGATCTGTGCTATTTGACAAATCGTATAATTATTTTTATCTATTCTTTATCCTCCCTCTATACGACGTCCGAATTCCATCTATCTTGCCAACAAGTTCATATTTTGTCTTCGTGTCAATTAACGTGTTTTCTGCTGTCAGGTTTAGAATATCTTCCTTCCCATATTTTCTAATGTAGTATGTCCGCTCAGGCGCATAAAGTGGGCAATCCCACAACATATGTTCAGGAATTTCTCGCTCTAATTCTCAGTCACACATGTCTTCGTTAGTCTTCCCAATACGCTTTAAATATTCCTTGACATTTCCGAGGCCGGTTAGAAATTGTGCAACAACCTTGGTCAGCAAAAACCATTTCTTATGCTTCTCCGTAAATCGGAAATCAGGTATATACCTATACGTGCGCCGTCCCTTTTGTGTCATTTCCCACCGTTATTGCCATGCTTAGCTCTCTCATAATTTTCTTCGGGATGTTTTCTCGTTCTGTTGTAATTCAATATTATTTACCATTATATTACTATCTTGTTTCATGATGCATCGATACTTTGTCTCCTGGACGAAGAGAACTAACTATTGGGAGTAAACTTAGTACCACGTTCAATGCCTTAGTCGAAACTGTTTTGTAGCACCCAGAAATTGATATCAAACATTGTCGTTCAATAGATCGTAGTTTCCGTGCAAATTGCATATTCATTACTCTTTCTGCCCATACTACACTGTCATATGCTATCAATTACCTTATTGGTCCCACATATATTGAGGTCGTGTTGAGACGTATCGTAAGACATGACCACTATTCTCATCATGCTATACAAAGCAATCTGCACACGTTTACGTATGTACGCCAGATGTTCCAATTATGTTAATTTCTGATCTGTGATCACTCCAAGGTATCGATGCTTTGTCACAGTTTGGACCTTCCTTGCATTAAGTCTAACTGCAAAATTTCGATGAAACTATTTGGGATGTCCGAACCAAATTATTCGTGTTTTACTCTCTGACAAGGTTAACTCTCTGTTCTGACACGCTTCTGCACAGATGTCCAGTGCTTCTTGCGCTTTGGCTTCCAACATACGGCGTGATGTCCCTGTTACTGTCATGACTAAATTATCAGTGTATCCACTGTTTTATCCCCTTCTCATCTAGGTCCCATAATATTCCATCCATCACCACATTCCAAAACAAGGGTCCACTGGATGAACCTTGTGGGCATCCGATAGATGTTGTTCGCATTAACGTTTCTTCCCCGATGGTGAATATTATGGTGTGATTACTAAAATAAGCTTTGACCATATTTAGTAAATACTGTGGCAGCTGCTTGAATGTTAAAGTATCAACAATTATTCGCCAATGAGCATGGTCGAATGCTCCTTCTATATCGAGGAAAATACACGCGCAATATTTATCTACCCTTAGTGTCACATAGTGTTAGAGCTGTCGATTAGCGTGACTTGTGCTTTTCCCCGACACGAAACCATACTGATTCGGATTCATGTTACTTCTTGTCAAGAGATGTTGCATTATTCGTCGCGTCTAAATCCTATCCGGAATCTTCCCATAAGTCGGGAGGAGTGAGATTGGACGATATAACGTCGGTTTGTTGGATGGTCTATCCTTGCCTTTTCAAAAACATTTTTACCAAACTGATCATCCAACACCGGGATACATCTGCCGCAGACGTTCATTATAAATCGTACATAGTGGCTGGAGATGTACATAAAGCGTGTGCTGCATCATCTCATGCGGGATAACATCGTAGCTGGGTGACTTGTTTCGTCTCATCCTTTGCGCCACGTTCAAGATCTGTTTCCGGTATTTGTTCTTCTTCCGCTATTGTTACATTTTCGTAATTCCATTCCTCCTGCACATCCTGTTTGGAAAGCGTATCTACAAGACATTCGCCTGTTTCTCGGTATTCTCGCCAACTTCATCCTGAAATAAAGTTTTCCCAATCTCTTTCCGTCTTGTATTGATCACACTCATTAAATAAGGTAAACCCCATGTCGATTTACTGAAGGATTTTTACACAAACTGTTACCAACTGTTCCGCTTAGGTGCATATATTTCTAGTTGATACTGGCGGCGTTTGTCCTTATATTTCTGTCGTTCTAAATCTATGCTTCCTCCCTTTCTTTTCAGTCCCTTTCAGTGCAAACGCATGTCTGGCTTGGTTCATCACTCTTTTCATTTTCGTCAAAGTCCTAGTCCACCAGCGTACCGGTTTCCGTAAGTCTTGACGTGGCCATAGACACGTGGCACACGCCTGGAGCAAACTAATTTGCATAGCATCAACTTTTTCCTCTATCGTACTTTCTTCTCTTATTCTTATATGCACTTGCTCACGCAGTGCCCATTTCCTACCTGCAATTTTGTCCCAATCAATATTTCTAACATTTATTTTATTCTGTTGCTCTGTCCTCTCCTATGTACGAGATGATATTTCTATGGCTATTGCTTTATGGTCACGAAACTACCCGTGTTACAAGTTCCATCGGACCACCTCATCTTTCGTCCATTTATTGACCAGCGTTACATCTATGACTGACTGTCTCCATCGTATGTGACTGACTCGCTCTCCAATTAATATCGTCACTCCAAATTCATTAATCACTATTAACTTATGTTTCATGAGGAATCCCTCAAAAGTTCCTCCGCGTCGCGCTGTACGAGAATCTCCTAAAAACTTCGTGCGTGCATTAGCATCCATCCATAGCAGGATATCGTACATCTTATTCTCCTTGAGAATTGTACTTATTTGAGAAAGATCGTCTTTCAAATGTTTCGCATATTGACAATAATAATTTATTATTAGCGATACTCATCCTTTCCGATATACGATAACTTGACAGTGTGGGGTAGTGTATTGTTCTTGTATAAGTACATCTCCTACCCCACGTACTACCACAGCACTCCATGAGTCTGGTGCTGCCACCACATGCACAGGTACATGTTGCAGAATCCCCCGGTGATGATATACTTCTTGGTAACATCCAATGTGGATATCGTTTTGCCGCATGTATTCACCAATTTCCATGGAAGGGTTTTTTGCTCGCAGAATATTGTGTTGTAACACTCATAAGTTGTTTTTAACATTAAAACTTGCTGTGCTAATCTACGATCCGGACAATCTCTATTTGTGACACAATGATCGTGATTCCTACGTTTACAATTGATACAAATTTGCGGCTACTACATGATAGCCATGGCCACTAGTCCCACAATGGCCATAAATCTCTTCTTTTTCTTTGCACACAGCCGCAAAGTAGCCATATATGTGGCATTTGAAGCATCGAATGGGTTCTGTGTTCTCAAATACTCGAATACTCATCATGTCCAAATAACCCCTTCCTATTGCTAATATCGTATTCATTTGTGTTCCATCTAACTCTAAAACAACGTTTGTAAGTTTCTCGTTGCGTGTTTTCTGCATATATACGACCCAAACTCTTCGGCTTGCTTATCCCTATCACTGTCCGTAAAATTATTCTCTATTATTTCATTCCGAACCTCTCATTTTGTCTTTTCACTGGGTACTCCAAGTAGGCACAACCTTGGTCTACGCTTCCCTAAGTCCCTGTGGTTTAGCGATTGTCCCTGCAATGCCGCATCCAATTTATTCCGTTCTTGTTTGTTAGGTAAAATTTTAACCAAGTCTTCCCCCTGCGTTTCGCGCGTTGTATCCATCTTGATTTGTTCTTTTTGTATCTTTAAAGTTTTCTTTAACTATTCATGCATCTTCCCTTTAGTTGAGTCTCCCTCTTTTATTAACACTACTTCTTGCAATGTCTTCTTATGTGTCACGCGTTGTAACACCCCTGCATATGTCTTATTCTGTCTCCCTGAATTATAATGTCCGTCTCGCACCGTCAGCTGCACTCTTTTTAACTATTCTTGGAATTCTATTCTTCCTACCGTATCCGGTGTAGCATTTGTTGCCCACTGCTGCTGCACATCATTTAGTGTTTGATTCATCTTCTTATGTTCACGACCGTGCTCCTGCACCTGCTCCCTAACCTCTTGTAGCTTTTCCTCTGCTGCTTGCCCTACAACCGTTTGTGTTTCACGTCCTTGTCCAACTTTCTCCAATATTAATTCCCTTTCCATCGTCATCACGTTTCCTACCACTCGTATCAACTGCTCCGTTGCTACTGCTTACAACCCCGCTCCATGTACCATCTCCTTTAACGCTAATACAGTCTGTTGTAAAGTCTGTCCAGTTTGAAGTTCACTAGTTAACAAACATAGCTTGACTGTCGCCCGCCATTTCTCACTCATGCCATCCGTAATAGTACTTTGTAAATTACTATTTAATCGTCGAAACTTTTCCCCTTTGAACACTTCTTGCATACGCTCAACATGCTTTTCAAGTTGGTCTATAATCACGCCTTTCTTGCCTAACTCAACCATGCGATCTAAACCCAAACCCTTCATCCCTTTCCGGCGGCCTCCAACGTTCGGTGCAATTTCTAACCCTTGTAATCCTTCATCTTTAGGTGTTGCAACACTGTATTAAACGGTTCATGGATGTAAACAAAGTCACAATTTTTACAAACGTATTGCAATTTTTGTACTATCCGAATTTTAGATTATCCGCACCATCATTGGCAACATTATCCGGACAATCGAAGTCACATGCATTTTAAAATATTGTATCCGTGTTGATTGAAGTGAGGTTGCCAACTATTCACGAAACTTGGAAATATTCACCAAAGAAGTTCTAATTATTTAATAATTCATTCTACTGATTTTTACTGTTGGACAAGGAAAATAAGTTTTTTTACTTTTAAATTTGATAATAAATTTAGATTGTCATTTGACTTTTTTTTCGGCAAGGGTCGCATCGCCTCCAGTCACGTGATGCGGCTGCCATTTCCGTTATAATAGTATTTTCTACGGTTTTTGGTGAATTATTCTTGTAAGGTATGAAAATCTTGCGTTCGTATTTTCATTTGCTATGTTTTAATAGCTTCTTTTTCGTCGTATTAAATTGACATATTTCCCAGGATGTCAAAAAAAAAAAAAGAGAGGAAAAGCATAAATCCGCGAAAGTTACTCCATATAAGCCCATGGTAATTTAAAGGTTAATATTTCAAAATTTTGCGCCATAAGGGTATGAAAATTCATCGCCACTGGATTGGGAATGATTCATACAATTATTTTAATCTTTTTTTTGTTTGTTTGTTTGTTTGAATGGGGGTACTTAAGCGAAGAAGTTCCAACGTATCTTTAATGGTGAAATTTGACTAGTGCCCAGTCCTTTCCTAAACTACCCTGGACTCTCGTCTGCCTCGTTCTGCGCCCGCAGTGTTGTAGTTGCGTNAGAGGCAGAGTCCCCTCGGAGGAACTTTTTAAAGAAGCGTGGCGTTGTGAATAATGCATTCGACGACCGCACCCCTCGTCACTTGCTCGCCCCATGTGGAGCACCTCTCGGAAGCGCTGCTGACTTACGCCACGTTTTTAATTAGTGGCAGCGCTTAGGCTCGCCACTTGATGCGGGTGTAGAAATCTCGTGTTTGTGCCTTTAATAATCCTCCAGGATGAACTCCAAGTAATCGCCTACTGGTGTCGGAATAAAATTACTACTCTGCGACCAAGATCTTTCTGGAATCTGGCGTAGAGCGACTCGAATGACTTGTTTGGTATTAACTCTCATAGCATAAGAGATCCGGACCGGACCGAATCGAAATTAGGTTCCGTTTGTGAATCATTGTTCCGGAAATAGTCCGAGTGCTGAAAAATAATCCGGTTTTGAAATGTAAAAATACTTTTACCGCTGAATTGTTGAGTACATCTATTATTATCTAATTCAAATTATACATTGGTCGTATCATTTAATAAGCCCAGTAAAGTACTTTTGTATATCAAAGTACTTCATCTTGTCTATGATTACATTTTATTGAAAGTCGTAAACCTAAAAAATTATATTAACTTTCATTTTCGGTGTAATTACTATAAATTGAAATTTTTTATTAATTATAGGTGAGCAATTATTAAACAAAATGTCTAACGATCCCCAGAACACACTCGTCGACATTAGACTCTTTGTGGTTCCCGGAGGTAAGAGCTCCTTGTTTTCTTTATAGCCGCTTTGCTCCCCTGAGTAGACCCGGTACTTATTTTATAACGGGCGGACTTGACTTAAGAGGCAGATTGGAGGAGAAGTATGAGCAGAAACGTAACCAGAATTTTACTAAAGGGGAGGGGGTACTGAAAGTAAAGTAATCTCCTACAAGGCTCTTCTTTTATTTTCAAATACTTATATTAGTATTAACTTCGCGAAAATCAATCATTGATAAGCAATAGGCAAAAAATCCGTCATGTAAGGAAATTCACACCAAAGTTTTATTTTTCAGTATAAATTTTTAAGGGATAGAGGAAAAGTGATCCGGACCCCTTGAACCCTGCCTTTGGCTACGTCCTTGATATGAGTAGTAATACCAAGACCAAACGAAGTAGTACCTGGCTCTTCCTAGCAGATCGGATTCAGGATGTAGGATAGTTTGATATAACGGTTTCTGTATAGTGGTGGTATCTGTCCAATTGAATTAATTGTTTCTAATGGGTTCTCTGCTGCGGACCAGTTCGGCTCTTTAGTTCGGAAAGAAATCCAGATATATGAAAAAGCTTTGTGAAGACGACAATAATAAATCACACGTTTCCCTGGAGTTCTCGGGTCATCTGTCCCAATATTTCCTGATGTTTGGATGTATCCTATAGTAATATAATGTATTGTCGAAGCTTCCGTCACATGCAAGCTCCATTGCAGAAAGCTATTGCCTAACATGGAAATACTCTGTCCTGTTGTAGCGTGATGAGATCACATTGCGTTTTATGATTATGTATCTGTTCCACTCGCAAACAAGGTTTCGTTGACAACTGCGACAGTGAAACATCCTGCGTGGACCCATTCATCAAAGTAGGAAGGCCATTGTAATCCCTGTTCGTCAGAATGAAACCCCCCGTCGGATCGTTTCGTATCGAAACTCATGGTCTGACGTGCCTAATTCGTATTATTAAACAGACACATTTGGTGGAGACAGCTTCGTCATTTAGAATAACAATTTAGACAAATTGTCTAGGGAGTGTGTGAATATTGTGCGGAGGCCCCATTTTGGTGATCTATTGAAACATCGGAAGACCCAAATACCATTGTTTTGGTTTTTGGCTGTTATAATGGTTACTTACTTATGGAGTGTAAAATGAACTGTTGACTCTGAAGAGCAGAATTAACAAGCGCTGGATCATTTATCTTTCCCTGTGATTTTACGGGCGTGTGAGAGAAATGGTAGTTTGGGTGTTCCATGAACTGTGATGCTCCTATGAGCATCATAATAGACGTCCTATGTATGTTAGTATTTATTATGGTGAAAAGTTTAATAATTCGGATTCGTGCCCCTATGGCTTTTTGGTTTGCTCATCATGTCGCCATGAATCCACTAAGTGATTTAAAGTACGTATAGAATAGTGGAAGGCAATCACGACTCATGTCATACTACAAATGCTTGTGTTCCATTTATTCCCAGAAAAACTGAAGACTTGTTCTTCGGATAATCATGAACATGGACAAGAGTTTAAGTTATCTCACTCTCTTTTGTAAAATTCTTCTTTGGGCATATTTATGTAGTTTATTTTTGATGAATATATCTTACTTGTATATTGCAATTTTTATTTCAGAGTGGTTTATTGTTACTGTTCATTCAATCTCTAATACAACTCGCATGTAGCGCCAAAAATTGTATTTATCGCAAGTATTCCCTTGTATTCATTACCTTGATTATTGTATAACATTAAATTAAAATATTTGAATTTGTTTTTTATTGTCAAAAGATATTTTTGCCCCCTTAAAATATGAAGTTGATGATATACTCTTGGCGAAATGTCTGATACCCAAGTAGTAAATTGGGTTTCGGATATATGTCTATGTAATGCCTGTGATCCGTCTTTTCGGAAAATATCATTACTTGATATGTATATGTGAATGTTCTGAGTGGAATCATCTTTCAGAGAATTAGGAACTGGAGTGATTTGGTCCGCAGGAGAAACATATTTTTTGAGAAACGGGAAAAAACCTTGAGATTTATTTCGCGAATATTCGACTGATCAAAAATAGTTTCTTTACAGAAAACCGTAAAAATTATTTTACGAGGTATTATATATCCGCCTGAAGTACTTCCGAAATATGTTTCAAATGATGCTTTGATCAAGTGCTGGTGAATTTTTATACCCTTACGCCAAAAATTTTGAAGATTTGAATGGACTTATATCGAGAAACGTGGGCATGTTAATGTTTTATTGGTATCCTGGTACAAGTACCGGCTTCACATAGCGGGAAAAAGCGACATTTACAATGTAGCAAATAAAAATAGGAACGCAATCGGGTTAGAATTTTCATACCTTACATGACAGAATAATAATTCATCAAAAAGAATTCTTCAACTGGATATAGCCCTATCACATGACATAAATTAATGTGATTCCCGTCAAACAACAACAAACAACAAAATTTGAATTGTCATGTTTTAAATTCTTAAAATAATCGTCCTCGTCAATGAGTAAGAATATATTTTACTAATTATTATTATTTAATTAGGATTCTTGTGGTGAATATACCTAGTTTCGTGAATAGTTGGTAACCTTACTTCGGTCAACGAGGATATAATACCTTAAAAGCAAAATAAGGTAGTGTAGAAGCCTACTTTTTCTCTTTCCGGCGTTGTGGTCACAACTTTTTCGAAATGGAATATTCGCTCGTGGCATCCATTTCGGAGCGAATGCCATTGTGACGCGGAGGCGACACCCTCTGAAGAACTTCGTCGCTCCACTTTTCGTTTCCTTCGCACAAATGAATTTCGAGCGACATGAATATTTGATGTCCGCACAGAGCGAACACAGCGTGGACGCCTGCCTCTATGTCTGCTTGCACGGCGGCGTCGGCGTCGGTGTGGTGACGCCGCCACCTGTTGTGTATGCATGTCGTCGGACACACACTCGCACACACGCGGAAACGGAGGGAGGACTCTGTCGTCGTCGTAACGCATCCAACATTAAAGAGGCCGCTCTTCCTGTCGACAAATTGCGTTAGGGAGAGCGAGCGCGCTCCGTCTGTGTGGGACTGATGAAGTGGTGGTTGCTGGGGACAGCTGCCCACGGATGTTCTTACATGCAGCGGACAAGTAGGAAAGGAAAAGTTGGGTGTCAAAAACTTCTCCGATTTCCCCTTCTTTGTCGTTTAAAAAAATACTGTGCCAACAGAGAAGGAATGGAGGAGATAATACTCCATCTAAAAATGGTTCCAAATTAAGATTCACCAGGATATTTGTGATAACTTTCGGTCAGATGAAACTGGTGACGAGCCTGGAATCGAACCCGTGACTCCGGCTTTGATCGCGGGGATGTTAATCTCTACGCCACCCATTTGCCTTCGAAAGAGTGGTGTGGTGGTTAACACCCCTGCGATCAATACAAAAGTCCCGGGTTCCATTCCCGGCTCTGACGAAAGTTACCACGTATAGGCACACAGAAAAAAATGTATGCAGGATATTCTGTCTTTATTTTTTATTTTCATCTTATTTTCGTCTTGTTATATTTGCCTCCTGTACTGAAGAGGGGTTTTACTATCATTTCATTCCTGTGTCACGTGGTAGTCCGTTGAACCGTTTCAAAAGAAATTTTTTTCATCGATTAAGCCAACGATACTCTCGAGATGTAATCATGTAACGGAAACTATGGACAAAAGCATTTTCTATGATTGCCGTTGCTGTGGCTGATTTGTTTAAAAGTTTGATGTAGCGTGCTTCATAAAATTGATTGACGGAAAGGAATATATAAAAGAGATGAAATGTCTGGTTTTTTAAATTTGGTTTCATACTCAGGAATACCTTTTATCACCTATGGGTTTCAATATTACACGAAAAATAGAAATGTAAATGAGTTCATTGATTTTATAATTGATGTGGTCGATTCGTTACCGCTACGCATTATGAACGTGTCTCCTCTACGGAATTCTATTTCTCGAAGGAAATGTTGCGAGACATTTCTTTGGAGATATTTCATTTCGTGGAGGGCAGTGGTAGCTTTGTGAAGAAGAAATGGCTTTGATGAGATCCGATGGAGTTGACTGCCTTTATATCGTTTAAACTTCGCTGCGTAGCGTCGAAGCGAGTTCATCCGCACCGGAAAAACTCTTCCGATTGGGCCTCATTCACATAAAATGCTTTTTCGCCCCTGATTTCCGCTCGCGCCTTTCTGTCTCCATGACGACCAACTCTGTGGAAGGCAAACATTAGTTGTCGTCTTCGTCGTCTTGTCTGACGAGGGAATACTGGTTGCTTGCATTTGATGTAGAGCTTTTTAACCGCCCTTCGTCTCAGCCTACGCGCGACGTGTTTGTCTTCTGTGTCCTGATTGTTCAACGCCCACTCTCCCTCTCGGAGAATTTCCCTCTCAACCAGCCGTTACTCCCTTCGTCTCTCGGAACATTCGCTTTGATGCCGCTGGGACGAACATCCTCTTTAAGTGTCCGCACTCTACTCTACTGTTTACTATTTATCTCTACTATCTTATTCATATTTAAGAAAATTTACTTGTCGAAATTTGCTTTCGCGAAGTGCTCATTTTTTAAATTACGTTTTACTTATGTTTAGTATATTCCTTTCAATTTTAATTATTTTGAATCTTCCACACAAAAATATATTTGATACTTGGTTGTTACTTAAAAGTCAATTAACAGAAAAATGGCTCCATTTACTTTAGTTAAATCTAATGATAAATTACTCGTGAGTTTGGAAACTCATCAGACGCTATCATAGATAATTTTGCTATTGTAATAATATTTTTCATATAGTTTTTAGATCGAAGATACACAAAGGATTAAGGAAAATTGTTTTAAATTCTATTTCATTGTCCATTTTCCTTTAAAAAATATGTGAAATGTCACTCCTGCAACGGTGTGTTTTCATTGAAACCCCCACACACCTTTTCACTTATTTCTCTCGTATCTTGCGAATTATCTTACTTTAATATTTCATTCCTCCTTTCCCATATTCCTTCTCTTCGTAGTTCCCTCGCATTCCGTCTATTCTCGTCATTTCGCCCACCCATCTCTTCTCACTCGTCCCCAGCGGAGGAGCGCGCGCCCTCTGGGGCAAGGTGAAGGGGCGTACTTGCAGAGAAGGGGCATCCCCGGCGCGGCGTAGCGAGGGGATGTCTGTCGCGCTGCAGCGGTTCTTCGCTTGTTCTAGAAGGATCTACACAAGACATACGGGCACTGCGCCCCGAAAAGGGATTTAACCCTGAAGGGAATGAAGGTCGTTGTATATGAGGGTGGGAGTGAGCGAGATATGTCGAGATGATTGCGAGGACTCGTAGTGATGTAGATGAATGTAGCGACTTGTATTTGGCGTGTCTCTGGTCCTTCTCGTCGTTCGAATGCTCCGTCACACGAGATGATTTCGAATGTATCTAGTATTTCATTCATTCATACACTACATTTCACTCAAAAGGGGAAAAAAGTCAGGGAGGTTGTTGGCATCAGATACAGAGTAAGAAATAGGAAGGTGAGAGAGAGAAACGTTACTGTCAGGTCTGTGGGCAGAATTTTATTTTATTTTATTTTGCGCAGGGTGGGGGTGGAAGGGGCTTAGACTTCACGAAAAAATAATTTGATTTTAACTTTTAAATTAAAGTTTAAGTTATTTGTCTTCGTATTTTTAATTTGCACTTCTGTTTATTTTTGTAATACGAGTATAGAAAAAACAGTTCGGCATTTTTTGCTAATTACAGTATCATTACTTACCCATGTTTGGGGACTCTTTTACGAGTAAGGTCCCGGAGAAAGAGTTTTTTAAATATTCACGATGACGTGAAATCTCTAATCTTCGTTTTTATTTGGTCGATTGTGATAATTTGATGAATGTAGAATGCATGAGTTGTGACATTACAAGGCGGGGTTCCACGAGGAGGAATACGCTTTTTCTTTTCTGAAAATGTATACAATGTGACATCTCCTTGATAATGTTTCATAGATGATGAAATAAGATTTTTTTACGTTCGGAGAAAGCTGTGTTTTCACCCCTCTGATACTAAGATCTGGAGAAGGTTCAAATATTATTGCCTGGCTCTTCAAAGGGTTAGTTAAGAATTGATTTCTTACTAATTACTTTGTGATCAACATTGAATTCAGTCTTGTTGAGTGAATGTGTGAAATTTAGTTGATTTGGAACGAAAAAAGAGTAAAGATGGAAGTCGTGATCGTAGACTTGGTGACTTGTTGATAAGAGGGAATATGGAAATCAGATACCTTTGTAATTAAATAAGATTGAACGTGTCCATTCATTGTGTCTTCTAAACGAGTTTCTGCGTCTTATTTCCTTTTTAAAATGAAAGGGATTAATAATAATGAAGGGCGAGATTTTAATTTCGTTAATTCTGTATTGACTTATCTCTGTCGCCGCTGTTGAATATCGTTTGAGTGGGTGCTTGAGTTATGGTGTAGCGTCATGATTATGGAAAGTGCAGTATATGGCTTTATAGATCCAAGATTGCCTTTGGGAATTCATGAATATTAATTGTGGATTGGCGTTACCTGCTAGCTTTGAAATTATGGCTTGCTTCGTGTTTCTAGCTGTACCCACGTTGTCCCAAGAATATCTCAAAGGTTTCCATTCTTAGCAACTGTTCATTAATATTTTTGTCCATTTTTGTTTACATGCCATTGCTAAAACTTTTTTTTTAAATATTGTCAGTTAAGACATTATCAATTGGAATAGTTACGTATTTTATCGAACTAACCTAAGGATTAATTGAAATACGTGGTGTGCATAGTGTAATGCTTCAATTTGTCTTTGAAGTCGGTTTTGAAATAGTGAACTGTTACTTCACAATAATAATAGTTTGATTGTTATTATATTTATGACTAATATTAAAGTATTACAATAAAGCTCTTTGTTTCGGTAATAGAGATTCATGTTGCGCTTCAATGTTGGAAAACATTCATCGAATTCTGAATGAACAGTAAATAATTGTGCATCTGCTATTGTATTCTCTATTAGTGCGGTCTGTTTGACTGACCCAGTACCATGAAATATTCTTATTTAGCCACTGCTAACGAGGTTTTAAAAATAGAGATTTATGAAATTTTAGGGGGAGAAGAATTGGTTTTCTTCAGATTTGTAAAAAAATAATATTTCTTACTTGTCAACATATTTTTCCAGATCTGGCGTTCTCAAGATTTCTTTTTTCGTTCTTTCGCCCTCGAAAAATCGTTAACACCCGTTCGGGAATTTACAAATTTGTTTTATCAAGTGAAAAAAACACTTAATTTATGACTGTCTGATAAATATACATTATTGGCATGTTTCAAAATGACAAGAAAAAATAAGTTTTAGTAATCGTTAAACCAGCAACTTTAAATGTTTCCATATTTTTCTACTATACATATTGGTTGAATGAATGAAGTGAAACAAAATATGAGCAGCTAATAAATACGTAGGGCTTCTGCAACAGAAACTTCAACTTCAAATTTTCAACGATATGTAATTTTTGCTGTTACTGTAATCAGTAAGGTAAAGCTGGCAGAGATCGGGTTGCGCACAAAGGAGTAGAGAGCGTGTAGCGACTCCAGTTGTACGACGGCAATAGTGGAGTGTCTACTTCAATGTTCACATTGATTGTTTCGAGCGTCTAGGATAAAGCTTTGCCATGTTGTTTTGTTTTCCCTCAGTGTTCGAATTTTCATAGCCCTTCTTCTGAATTTTTATAGCATGGCTGTAATACAAAATATTTTAAAATTAAGTTATTTATTATGAGCCACTGACCTAAACTAACTGGGCGAACACTAACGGTTATTTCTCGAAGCGGCTATGTTAGGATGAAACACCGCGGAATCTCTCTTACGGAAATAGGATCTGCTACTTACGAAATATGGCGCATTGTTCCGATTAGTTTCCATACTAGGAGAGATTACGCACTGAAGGAAAGAAAACGAAGGGCAATGAGGATGGATTAATTTTAAGTTCATCTTCTTATCAAGTAACTTTTTGTTGTTTTGTAATTTTACCTGCACTTGCTTTTTTTCTAATTCTTTAAATTTTTCTCTTCAATTTGAATTCTTTCTTAAATTCTTTCGTTTTTCTGATTCTTTAAACATTAGGGTGAAATATTCACTCGTAATATAATAATATTTCATTACAAAAACCTTATATCAATGTTATTAAAGTGTTATCATTATTGTTAACATTTTAATTGTAGTTATTGTAAATAACAATGTCTCCTACCCATGTGCACAATCACTCCAATCCCCAAGGGGAAACAGCTTTCTTGGTTTTAGTACAGCTGTGGTATTAATTTAGAAGCATTACAACAAAATAACAATGGAAATGCACAAGTAACAAATGAAGAAAAAATTACTCATATAATTCAGCAAAAAATGTAGATTAAAAAATATTTTATTGAATTGTGTCCAGACTTCTAACTTCCCCTTATTGTGACGTAGTGACGACATAAAAAATTTGAATAATTAAAATTACCGTTAGTGCCTTCGTTCCTCAAGTATTTCTGAGCGTGGAACGTGGGTTCGATCCCTAGTTCAGCAGAGCCAATTGCGGAACAAATGTATGCAACGGTTAAACAGTGTTAAATATACAATTATGTAATATGAGGTTCTGCCTATAAATATATAAAAGCCAATACTATTGGGAATTTGGACGAGAACTTTCCGTAATTATGACAGTTTTTTACCACTCACTAACGAGAAAATGCACCAAATTGTCTTGTGTATCCTCTGAATCCTTTTATCTTAAACTCAAACGCGAGTGGGGCCTCCGGTGGCTCAAGGATTAGCGTGCTTCCTCGTCACTTAGACACTCCGAGTTCACTTCCCAGGGGCGCCGATCCAAGTAGTAGCATCCCGATTTCAGTGTCTCTGTTCATATAGCTGTGAGTATTGAAAAGCGAACCCCCCTCCTTCTATCCACTCCCTACTAGTCCTAGTATCTCTAATTCTTACTATTACTAACTACTCCTACTAACACCTCCACGTGGGCCAAGTCGTTGGCAAACCCAGCTAAGCGGCCCACCTACGAACAATAACCTACCACCCACCTCCTACCTCCTGATCGGTCTCTTAT
>NNCF01125938.1:1221456-1240145 GCA_002313205.1 Laupala kohalensis
ACAAACAAACAAACTTTGTTTATTACTTACTAGGTATGTCAGAACTCCAGTCCAGTAATATTCTTTTCAAATAAACGTGTGAAGTAGCTTCTTTTCTTGGTGTAATTTTGCTGTTATCTCGGAAAAGAAAAGGTGGAAGATGAAACAATATATGGATAAATCGTCAGCAAACCGCACGATACTTCATTTGTGTGATTTGCTCCGTCCGGTTATCCAGAAAAATAACGAAAGAATGAGGACATTTGCGTATTAGTTTATATGATTATGATGATTATTATTATATTCTATTTCACAATTGGCCATTGGGTTGTTGCAGCAATTCTCGGAAATGAACAGATAATGTTAATAAATTACTGAAATTCATAAATGGATCGGGTCTCCACCCACAAGTTCTCGGGAGTGTTTAAATTACACCCTTCTTTCATTTTTCTCTTTCCTTTCATTCTTCCTTTTTTCTTGTTTAAAAAATCACTAGTATGTTCTGAAATTGGTTTTATTGATATATGATGTATTGTTCAACTTATGTCTATCCTTTCCTATCGTTTTTATGTTTAGGTTTGTGAGGGCACTAATGACCTAGTTGTTGGCGAGCTCTAAAGCCCCAATAATAATAATAATAATAATAATAAGCCTATCTATTGAAATAAGTCGAATGTGAAGTGTGAAGGCAGAAGTGGTACCTATCATTGTTGGCGCACTGGCAACTTTACCATGCAGCCTTGGTAATAATTTAAAGAAGCTCCCTGGAAACGCAAATGAGTGGGACATCCAGAATGTAGCAATGCGTGGAACCGCCAATATTCTGGGCAAAATGTTGTAAGAGAACGTACTCGGTGAATCATCTCCTTGTTGTGACCTAGAGATATTCTTATATTTATCCGACTACTGTCGACCTCCAGTCGTGAAAGTAGAGGATTATAATAATAGTTAATTATAATACTTGTTGCTATTCGTGAGGCATGTCAAGTGGTCATACACTGAAGTCGAACAGATTCGATTGTTCACGATAGTCTGCCGGTGAATTGCTATAGATTCGGACGTTTTGGACTTTGAATCACTACGTGACGTGGGATGTGCGCCCTGGTGACGTCGCGTCGCCACCCGCATCGATACGACGCGAGCAGTGCGGGTGGATGGGTGTGTGGGAGAGAGGGGTACGCAGGCAATTGCTCGCACTGAACAATGCGCGTTGGGATGAGGGCTGTGGACGGAGAGTGAATGACAGGCGATTGGGACGCGTGAATGCGTTGACGCACGGGACGTGAAGAGGCTGCAGCTGCATCAGCGGCGGCGATCGAATGACCGGTTGCTGCTGCTGCTGCTGCTGCACGCGGTGACCGCTTCCACGCGCGGAAATACGGCGCTACGCGTTCGGTTACACTAATGCTCCCGTAAATAGACACTTTCTCTTCACCCTCGTCATGCTTTGGTGTGATAAAAAGATTCCACCGCTCATTTGCGAGCGACTTTACAGAATCGTTATTTATATATTACGAGTACAAATATCAGATTGCTGAATAAAAAAAATTTTTTTTTCAAGCACCAGGGGAAATAAATTATCAAGTTATTTTTTTGGACGAACAATATTTTACTTTCGAGCTATAGCTACGAAGAGTCATCAGGGGATGACTACTTCTCAATTGTGTGTGTGTGGTTTTCTTTTTTCTTTTTTTCATTTTGTTAATGTATTTGCCTAATGTTCGTTATTGCGAACCAATTGCTACTGAGAAGTATATAGTGTTTGTATTGGAATACATAGTTTTGACTTGTGATGTGTGTCGTCGTCAGGTGTAAGCAAATGGTAAATGTTGGGTCAAAAACAACAACAATAAATTATGTGATAACTTTCAGTCAGATGAAAATGGCGACGAGCCGAGAATCGAACCCGGAACCGTTGCATTGATCGCAGGGGTGTCAACCACATCACCACCCGTTCGGCTTGCACAACTGTACACCACTTCCATCCAAAACTAATCGTGGAAGACCTGAGAAACATCCCCATACTGGGAATAACACTGACCAAGTGGAAAAAAAGTCTTTAAGCTATTATAATCTCGATTACATAATGGACATAAATAGTAGGATNCACATCACCACCCGTTCGGCTTCCACAACTGTACACCACTTCCATCCAAAACTAATCGTGGAAGACCTGAGAAACATCCCCGTACTGGGAATAACACTGACCAAGTGGAAAAAAAGTCTTTAAGCTATTATAATCTCGATTACATAATGGACATAAATAGTAGGATCGGAAGTAATCTTTGATTGATTATAATTATTTTTGTTATTATTTACATTATTGTGTGTGAGTGTCTCTCAGTGAACCGTAGATTTTGATTAGTGTAACACAATGCTTTGGGCGCCTTTCTTAAAATTCTTTTTCCTACCGCCATATCACATTTCCGAGTAAATGTTACGTCATTTGATAGTAACACTAATATTTTCAAAACCAAAAACTTTGCTTCCAATACTATAACATATCAAAAGTAGTTAAAACCGGGACTGTTCAACTCGATAACTTTGAATTTAAAATTAGATTTCTGATATACTGATTCTGTTTCTTTAATGTAACAGGACTTGTTTTAAATTGGTTTCGTTAATTACTATTGTTACTGTTTCATTCACCATCACTAACCAGTTTTCCTCTATAGAAATCAAATGCTATTGAATTTTGTTACTTGATAAGCTCCACTCTAAAGCCTTTACCGGGAAATACCAAAGTTTCTCTTGTTATGGATCAGCGTAACTGGAAACTTTGGAATTTATGATGACTATACTCATATCTAAACTCTCATGTTTCCTTCCTTTCCAGTTTCATTTTTCTCTTGTAACCTGTTGTCTCAAATTACGTAGCTCGGTGTATTTAGTGACACATGATACGCTTGCGTAGATTCCTAATAAATTTTTAAAGGAAAGTCGCATAATTGTCTGGAAATTGGTTTCTTTCACTGTCTAATTCACACTCCCGGTGTCTCTTGATAATGAGTGAGGTGACTATTTACTATCACTTCGTGAAAATGCCTGGAAGAAACCAGTTAAAACCCCCCGAGTGACGCTGCGTATACTCGTAGTTAATAAATATGAGCCTGGATGTTAGTTAGTTTGCTATTGGGGTTTTATTTAGTGATTCTTTATCCGAATATCATTACGTAATGTTAATTAAAGGTCTGCATGGATAGCAATGGTGAATTTTTGTCTCAACGTAGTAAACTTTAGTCATTTCATTATAATTTTTAATTGAGTTGAGAATGCCCTTAGACACACCAGGCGTTTGTAGGGTGGTTACATGTCGAATGGTTGAACTGCATGTGCCTCTTCGAAGAGAATTCATGAATCATGATGAATGCAGAATAGCATTCATCCTTACTGCTAAGCGAATCGTTATTATGTGTATGTCTTTCTGGACTTTTTCTCGAGAACGGCTCTAACGATTTAATGAAATTCCCGGAATAACAAGCTCATTTCTGAGTAAGGTCATTTTAGGAGTTCTTTTCTTCCAACATTCGAAAACATATATTTATGATTTGTTTCGAAGAATTAATAATTTAATTGTTTACCTTACCAAGGTGATAATGAAAGTGTCAAGGTCTCCAGAAGGTAAAACGTGCCGTACCTTCTATTTACTAATCTAACTACTGTGTGAATTCGAAAGAGACAAACATAAAACCCTGATGCCACGTTTTCACGGTGCACACAAGGAAGCCTTCCAATGAATGATAGAGTTAGATTTTCCAATTGTCCTTGATCTGTCCCCAAGATACTGCGCATTGGCGCGGCCAGTATATCTGTAGTAATTCACACTGCTTGATGTAACGAAGAGGGAGGCAGTGGGGAGTTATTGGACACCAATAGTTGGCTTGAGTCTACTCCCCTGGTCAACCCATTGACTTAACAATTGTGGTCATTGACTTGTAAAATCGAGCCAGTGGTTTCTACATGACGCCAACTTTTGACTTGCTTATTGGCATTGTGAAAACACGACATGAGTCATGTTTCTGAACTCGCCAACGGATAAAATACCAGCGGATGGTATAAACTGTCTCGGCTATGGAAAGAGACTCAATTACTTCAAAAGTTTCGTATGTCATTTTCAATTGAGAGAAGCTCGGAAGCGTAGGTTTCTGAACCTCTATTAACCCTGTACTCAATCTTGGTGGCTTCATTTTTCATGTATATTGGGTCTAATGGGTTTTATTTTAGTATCTTATGATTGTTTGAAAAATACTGACTCATTGCGTTACTCGAAAAGTAATACATATTACCACAAAAAAATCGAAGTTTTGCATTGCAGGGTTTCAAGAAATTTAGACTGCATAATTCGTCACGACGTGTGCAAGCCTGCATGGTAGAACGGGACGATGGCTTGACTCGCTCACGACGGATCTCCTCAGCATCGCACTGCGGTCGCATTTGTGCCGATCATGTTTCAGTTGTGAGCGGAGGTGCAGTCCATAGAATTATCAGATGGCGGGAGGGGACAACGGACTTTATTCTGTTCCTTTTACGGGATTACGTCTGCAGCTGCGAAATGAACGCCAAACGGGATTTCATGTGTTCTTTGATGTTGCTGTGCCTTAGTTTCTAAGGGCCAGTAAATTGTCTTTCTTGCTAGGTAGACGCGGCATCCACGAGGACAGAACTGTGTTACTTGAAAACTTTTGTGAATACGGACCCCACCTTCTGTATCAACTACGATCCAGATCGACTTTTTATTAAAGATTGACGAAGTATTTTTTATACAAGGTAGATGAGGGTTCGCCCAATTAAACCACACATTCCAAGCAATTGCGACTTTGGATTCGTCCGTAAACATCTACTTAAAATCGATCATAAATAACTATTTTGGTTCTTACGAGATTTAGAATTTTATTCTCTACAACTTTTGTAGAGAATACAACTGCACCACTATAGTTAATTTCGAGTTAGAGACATTATACAGCGAAAAATTTAACGCTTTTTTTGTAAAGGTAAAATTACTTCGGTTATAACAAATACTTGGTTTTTGCATCATAAAATAAAATAACAGTAGTAGAATTATTGATGACAATTATAAAGATGTTGCCAAATTATTTAACACAATTATATTAGCAAATACCTTCATAGATATGTACAATTTGAAATCGCGAATTTTTCTCTCTATAAAGTGTTCCTATCATGTTAGTAACCTTTCATTAATTTAAAGTTTAAAAATGAATGCAATATATTATTTTTGTATTTATTTAAATAATACATAAAGTATAACTTTCTCTTTGGTTTGTACATCATGTCTTCATCTTGCGACATTCCATGACTTCGCCATATATTAATTTTCTTCTTATTTTCTCATCTCTCATCTCTCACAGTATCTACTACGTAGGATTCCCGTAATCCTTGCTTTATTTCCCAAATTCTTTTTATATAACTTTACAAGCATCAATATTTCTCTTCGTTGTCCAAAATCATCTTCTTTTCTTGTGTATTTGGTGCATCTTCCTTTCTTGTTCTCTTCAAAGAACACTCTCTTTGGGAACAGTACAATTCGCATTGCCACAAAATGTGTTCAATCGTTTTTACTCCTTTTCCGCAAACGCAGTCTCCGCTATTTCGTATCTTCAATCTTTCGAAATAAGAATGTATAATTCTCGTGACTTGTCAACACCTACATCATCTCATGTCCTGACTTGAACCATCAGTATATTGTACGAATCGAATAGGCAGATTTGATCGACTTATTTTTTCTTTCTTTCTTTTTGTTGTAGTTGGCGCCAGAGTGCCGTGCGAACGGCGCCGTGTCCTGCAATCGCCACGCAGCGAGGTGAGTAACGCCATTCCTTATCTCTGCGATAGAATACCTAACGTTCACCACGGTGATTCACTGCGGAAGGGATTTGTGGACCGTGGGAATGTTTCCTCGTGGCGGTCGGTAGGATGTTCGACGTACATGTACTTATAGTCGAAGTCATGTTTCTTTGCTTCGAGAAATTTAACTTAAGAAAAAGAAATCATGAACGGCACGGGACTTACTTGTGCAACGCTCCTTCCTTTCTCTTTTCTGACCTTCCTTGGTCTCCTCTTGTTCTTTTCGATCCCGACGCTATTAAGTCTAGGGTGTCTTTCATTTTCCTCATTTTTTTCATCCCTCTCATTTTTTGTCCTACCCCTCATTTTTTGTACCCCCCCCCTCATTTGATGTTTTGATATTTGGTTTTGATGTATGTTTTGGTATGTTGTAATTCAGGAGGGATTTTAGTGGGTATGGTTGAGTCATTCGGCGAGTCCCACCCGCGGGGAGAGTCATGTTGGCTCTCCCTAGTGCGTAACTGCATTTTCCCTACCTGAAGTTTTTCGGGTTCCAATGACCTTTGATGTCGACATGAGCCGTAAAGCCCCACTAAAAAAATCATGAACGGAAACTCACTGTTTATTAGTTTATTGTATATTAGTCGTGGTAAATTACTGTTGTCCTCAACGTGATCTTAGGCTGTTTGTAACAGTTCTCTTGACAATAAATTATTTATTTAATTATATTCAGTCTTACTGGCTTAATGTTGGTAACGCTCGTGCACATTGTAGCCAACATTGTTAATTCGCCTTCGTCCAGAAGAGTAGTGAGATTTGTACCTCGCGTGATGTTGGCAGGGCATTCGAATGTCTGAAAACTTAAATCTATTGCCAATATCGGCAATATATTCAATGCACTTGTGGCGCTATTCTGTACTTTCTGCATTGAGCGTGTGGAACGAATATTGCCTTGTCTTAGTTTGTTGTGATATCAAATTGTATTTCTTTACAACTATTAGTCGCTTTTGTGACTACTATAATTATTTATTTGGATATAACTTGAATTAGTAGAAGATGGCAATTCGTGTGAGGTAGCCATATTGCGAAATTTTCGGCAAAGTTACATGACTTCTAGTATATGTCCCTGACTTCCGTGTTTAAATCACTGCGTGCTGTGTTACGATTAACTGTGTGGTCCGTATTAGTATTAACAAATCTGTTTGTTGTTTAGATCATGACTAATTTTTGTGTGATACTAACATTCCGTTACTACGTTGGGATGCGATTCATAGGATACATTGTATATTGCATTTGGTTGTCATTGAACGTAAATGGTAGAATTGTGACGCGATATTAGTTCGGAATTGACTCGTAGAAACTTAGAGCTAACTGTAAATGAAGAGAGGAAGTTTTCTTTAAAAACTCAAATTCACTTTTTTTTATTGGGACTTTACAGCTCTCGTTTTTAAGGCTCTTTTGTTATTGGGACTTCACTCTTGAGATTTGAGACCTTGAAATATGTCTCATTTTATGAAACTCATGAATAATATAATTCGGGCCTTGTAATCTCGCTTTGATCAGATGCAATTTACTGAAAACAGTTAAGACTAGAAAAAAGTATAGTAATTCGTCACACTTATTTTATTTATGTTGGTACGCTGAACAGCGAACGAACGAACGAACGAACGAACGAACGTGAAGCTTAAAAAGAATTCTCAGTCTAGCACCCATGATAATCATGATGTACCTCGTGTAATGTTATCAGCAAATTCACTGAAATTTCAATGTAGCCAACTTATCCGCATGGGAGAGGCGCCACTTTTCCTTGAACGCATGGCTATTCGTACCTCAGGTTTTTTTACTAGTGCAGTATTAATGTATATTATAGTTGTACGATAATTGTACTCTGCGGTATAATACAGTGGTATATAGTGACAACGTAAATTATTCATTTCTTAAATGTACGTCTGTTTTCCTTTCTTCACTTGAAGCATTAATTCGTTCGTTTTATTTATTTTGAGACGAATCTTGGCTTGGTTGTCGATACCCGAGGGCACGCAATGGACTAATGTAGAGATGTGACGTTCGTGAACGAACGATTCCAAAGGAACGAGTTCTTTCAGTGAATCGTTCACCCCAATCGTTCCTTTTGGTGAACGGTCGTTCTTCGTTCATCTAAATATTAAAATTTTTTCGCTTCCTTCACTTATTCCAGAAAATTGAGTGATATCGTAGAAAATATATGTTTAATAACAGCCAAGCCTCTTTTATAGATTACATCAGAATAAACAAATAGTAAACATAGCAACGTAAAAACAAAATATGGAGTAACATTAACATATTAACATATTGTATTATAGAAAAACGAACACTTTTACGCTGGCAACTGAAAAACTGTCACAATAAATATTGCCTTCAGCCCATCTAAAGGTCATATGATATATTCTATACTGGATTCAATAAATCAATCGAAAGTTTTTCATAAACACTGCTTTTGAATTCTGTGATATTTTCATTATTTTTTAGAAAATGATCAGTATATATTGTTTTATATCTTCGAATATATAATCCAATAATATTGTTCTTTACGCACATTATCCAGACAATCTTTCATTATAACCATTCATAGTTGACATAATTCGTCGAGAACTGATCTTCCAGATTGTAAAAATCATCCCCGACCATCGTTCCTACTCCGAATACCGTTCACGAGTCCCGCTGTCGTTCCTACTCCGTACGCCGTTCACGAGTCCGACACAGTCCAATCGTTCCTTCATGTTGCTAGTACCAACCAGTGATCTGATCTATATAATCTTAACTATGTCTTAGTTATCTAACTATATCTTACTATATATAGCTCAACACACTTCACTAGGTAGGGAAGTTCTTACATTGGTCCAGAAACAAAGTGGCATCGTTGACACATCGTTTAAAATTGTTGTGCCCAAGGAATAAAAAGATATGGCGCAATAATATTGGATACGTAACATCTCAAATTTCCCTCTCTTTACAAAGTTCTGATATATAATTTATTAACTATTTCTAAGTTATGTGTCTCATATTCTGGTATTAATATATTATATGGCGCGAGAATGTGAAATTCGTAACACCCCCCCCCCCAAATTTGCTGACAAGAGCGNGACATTGAATGAACGATTCTGGAGAGGGAGTGAACGGTGAATGAATCGTTCCTTCTTGTGAACGAAATTTCGCATCTCTAGACTAATGAAGATACAGCCACGAGACCTCTTCCTCCATTCTCTTATGAATCCCCTAACAACGTGCTCCTGCTACGTAGTTCATAAGTTGGTCAAACTGCGGCGCTAGAGGAGTTGGGGTAGATGACGTGAGATGGAGAAGGGAGAGAGGTGTGAGGAATGAGCGGTGGTTTGGGGAGTCTTTGCGCAGCGAAGGTTTCTATTCGTATTCTTTCATTGGGAAGTGAGCAACGGGACTGTCTAGAAGTTGTTGTGCAGTGGTCGCGGTTTCGCGTTGGATCTGGTGCGGCGAGGATCTCCGAGAACCATTCGTCCGGTGCTGGTATTACGCTTACGTGGCGATTGAGGGAAAGGGGTGGTCTGACGTTGTTTCACACGCGACTCGTGTGTTGGCAGTGTGCGTGCGAACGTTGTTCTTAGCGGACACCTTCCATTGTGTTACGCGATGTATACGAAGTATGTGCCACGACCAGTGACTTATATTAAAAATCTATTTGTGTGCGTGTGAAGTGATTTTTCGAGTGGTTTATGTAGTTGTGCAGTTTGTTTGGTTATGTCTGTATCCAGTGCTATAATGGATCTTGTGTAAGTCAAGGCAAAGAAGCGTTTTCGTTCACGAGAGAACTGAAACAGGCGAGATATTACCGGTGTTTGTGTGTATGTTAGTCATAATTTGGACGACGGATATAGTGTGTAGCCGCTAAGTGCGCATTCGCGTTTTCTTTGCACGAATACATGTAAAAACTAAAAGGTGCGATTCGCTTCTAACTTGCCTCCCCTGTGTCCCTCGGAAACGGTACGAACACAATTGTAGCACGCCCTAAGGTACGGACCTTGAGGGGTAGAAGGTTTGAAGCTATCGCAAGGAATGGGAACCGGTTTGTTCGGTTTACAAACAACGTGGACTAGAAGTTGGCAGGATAGAAGGAAATGGTTAGTTGTTATGAAGAAAGACTACTTTACCCTCGGCAGTTGTACGAACATAAAATATTTCATATTTCGTGCGCTGCATCACAGATGGTGATATGTTTAAACAACTTTATTAACAGTAGGGTACCCCTCGTCCATCAATGTTGTATCGAAATAAGTGAAGATTTTTGATATGTAGTAATTTGTTATTCGATTAAGCTCTGTGTAAATGCGTTATGTATTACCATCCGAAGGTTTCATAGCTTACTTCTTTCGACAAAGGAATACAATGTGTAGGCTAGGATTGCAGGGTACTCGGGGCACGGAGCTGGGGGTCGCGATCCCCTCCGAATTTTTTCGTAGAAATTTGTTATGAAATAACTTCATCGGTGTAAGATATTAATTAATCAATATGACGAAATAAACAATGAAATAAATGTAAAGTATTTTAATTATACGATGTTAGTTAATAATATGACTTAATTGAATTGACGGTGATAGTTCGTGTTTTTACTATTAGAATTAATTGATGTATTTTTGAAATTAGGTATGATTATTTAGTTGGGTGTAGAGACAATATTGTGAGTAGTGTTTCTGGGATGGATTTTGTTGTGTTAGTATACAGATGTTAATGTAATTGAATAATTGGTTTTGACGAGCTGACTGAACTCCCTCCAAAAAGCACTGGGCAAGTCGAATGCCACAAAAACACACAATTGTTTCGTCGGAACGTAGTGGACTCAGTTATTCAGTGTGTATAGTTGTTTGGTTCTATCTATCAGCGACGAGGAGGCTAAAGCACGCCATTAAAGTTAAGGTTGTTAAACGACGGAAAACAGATTTTATAAATGAGGTGTTCGCAACAAGGGACGATAAGAGACAGTACCTTGTTATTCCGAGATCTTTCAAGCATTCAAAATCATGTTAGAATTTTCGAGTTAATCTGAGCCTTTCGTCGGGTCTCAACCGTCTTGGTGTGTATCTCCCAGCTAAAGCTTTCGAGTGATACCCACGCCTCTTTGAAGCAACGCTGCCGTTCGGGGGCTGGAGGAACATTGCGCACTGATGAAGGGAGGGTGGTTTGTGGAGTGCTTCAAGGTGCGGGTGCACGTAGGGGGGAAGAAGTCTATCCTTCTGCCGGGGGCTACTATGGTTTCGCTCCCAAAGGACAAGCGCTACGTCTTCTCTTGTCGAAATTTCACTTGTTAATTATGATACAATTACTGTGCAAACGCAACATGATTAGATTGAGCGAAGATAGTAGATTCTGTGTACTTAGAAACGACGCTGGTATTGATGTCTGATTTAAATATTCTCAGTTTTTGTTCGGAGACTTAAATTTGGAATATTGTTTGCAATATCTCAATAAAGTAGTGAACTATCGGTACTTCGTGTCAAGTATTCCAAAATTTATTTACTTGGTTTTATTGAGCAAATGCAACTATGCTCGCTCCCCGCTAAATTTAATGCATTTACCTCATGCAGAGTTTTGAAAACCCTTTGTCATTACTATTTGAATTCTTTACATTTTGAGGTATTCATATTGGTTTGTGGAAAAAACTGGAGAAAAATGTCTTTACGTAAGTAAATTACGATAAACAGTAAATGAATATTTTTACGTACATAAACATTACAGCTTATGTGCTCGGACTTCGTTTTTATTTATATTAGAATTCAACGTCTGGAAGACTATAATAATCCCTGGGGAGGCGATCAGTTTCCCGAAACATCTATTGTGTTTTAAATTATTTTATTATACCTATACTTGTGTGATGGGAGTTAACGTAGAAATTGTCTTCAAATAGGAACGTTGAAGCTGCACAGAACTCTGTGCTTTGGAAGATCTAAATCTAATTCGAGTCGAAATGAATCTGGCCTGTCGCAATCTCGCGCGTTCCGGCTAATGTGTACATCCTTCGGAAAAAAATATCAGAGCATTAATATGACTTTTTTTTCTGCTTGAGGTATAGTTTAAACTAATTTGTAACCTTTTAATAGTGCTCACCCTGAATCTCGAAGTAGAACTAACTTTTGTTTCGCTTCATCAGATAGTTGGTTGGAAGAGGATCACAGTTCAATTGTGCCTATTTAGAAGAAATTTAGTTTTTAACTTTGTAAACAAACACAGAATTCGTCCACGTTGAGGTGGTTGCGTAGTAATAATTATATCTTGAACTTCACTGACTGGATTTGTTTTTCTGCGTTGCGATGTGTAAAATGCAACAACGGAAGCATGCAGTAATGTGTATTCTGCTTCAGGCAGAAGTTTGAAATAACTTATTTACAGTATACCATTTATTCAGCTTAACGACGTTTTTTATTCTTTCACTTTTCATATAAACAATGTAAAATGCTCAGTGACCAAGGATGCGCAGATTTTTTTTTGTTTACGGGATTGTTATAAATGTTGTTTTACACCTAATGCTTTTGTTTCATGAAGATGCATGTTTGCAAGTTTTGATCAGTGTTTTATGAGGCCATGATTCGTAGTTCTATGCTGCGTACATTAATATTTGTGCAACAGGAATTGCATGCTTCTCATGTTAATGATTTTATGCTATGTGAGTGGAATTAAGAAGTATTTCGTAGGTTTTATATTAAAATATAAAATACTAACATAAACAGTTACATCCTTGTTAGCGTAGCGATTTTGTTATTGTGCATACACAAAGTTTGAAGTTTACTATCAGTACACATCCAGTTTAGTTAAAATGCCTTTTGAATTTAACAACGATAAAGTTCAAATTCCCTAACCTGTAGGTGTGTTGTGTAGATAGTGCTAGTAAAGTTGTCTCGAATCTTAGAAAAATGTTTAAATCCAAGTTGGTATCTCTTCGATAGGTGAGGAGGACGTTTTCCGTGTGCTCTGTAAATAGAATCATCGTAGGATTTTGTGGTACATCAGCGAGCACCAAGTACTATACTTCTAACCACCTGATAAGTATTTATTATTCTTTATTTTCTAATATTTTGTACATTTATTAATCAAAAATCAAAATCCGCATGTTTACCTATTCATCTTGTTTCATAGAAATTCATAGTTACATTATTTTTTCACTCACCTTTTTCTTCGAGATCTTTTAAAATGTATTATTTCAGTTTTAATTTTTTGTTACTTCTAATCTAGTTCGTCTTGTATTTTAAAAGTTTAATTTTTTATGAATCTTGAATACACACGTGGATCAAAATATTATTAGGGTAAATTTCCAACTTTTCTTTTGTATCTGTAATTTCAATAGTAATTCAAGTTTTCACCTTACCAAAATTTTTATTTAAATTATACCATTTATGTAATTTTAATTGTAGGAAATTAATCGTATTGTTTCTCGTTTATTACTCTACGTATTATATCAGTTATATTGTGAGGCGGAAGAGCGGGTCGAATGATCCCAGGTATTAATGATGATGATAATAATAATTTTCAGTTCTGGAGTGTTTAAAGTACACCGTGTTGGAAGGTGTAGCTGTATGTGCAGTGCGAGTCATTTAATTATCCAAGGATTTCCATTTGAACATACACAGGAGAGAAAGTAGAGTGTAGAAACTTTTCTCTCCTGTGTGTGTTCAGATGTGCATCTTACTTCCTCTGTTATTCGCTGGAACTCGGTGGTATGTATTCCTTTTGTTTGATTACTATTTATTATTAATTATTGGATGCGAGAAGTAATGGTGTATTTATTTAATGTTAGTATTTTTTTATTTGTGCGTTTAGTTGTTTTGTTACTGACTTCTTTAGCATAGCTGGAAGCATGTCATTTGGGAATCGAGTAGTACTGTAGTCCTCACGGCGAAAGAATAGTGACGAGATGCAGATAGTGGAGCGAGTGAGCGGCCTATTGTCTGCTTGGGGGGTGACTAGCATAGCTCCTACCATTTCATACGGCATGCCATTGTACCCAGACAAAGGCTGCTGTATTCAAGTTAAAGCAAACTTCAAGTAGCCTCTTTGCGGCCAAAGGTTAAGAAACAATGCTCCTATTCGTCACATTTGGTATGTCAATTACTACCGGTTCTTCGAATCAGCTGATGTAGGCAGCATCCAAATGTAAATTTACTGAGATTCTGCTGACACGAATGAAATTTCGACTTATCAGCAAGATACTCCACGACTTTCACGTGGATTTAGGCTCCTCTCTCATTACCATTCTTTCGTCACGACAACTGTAGTCAGGGGCGCCTTTAATTTAATGTATTTGATTTTGTTGACATCACAAGCTTATCCAGACCGAGGAAGTTTTATCTGAAAACGGATTGAATAGTGAATGAACAGGAACCATATACATTTTTATCATTATATGTATATTATATTATCATGTATATTAAATTAATATAATATTAGATGAGATTAATATTATCATTTACATTAAAAACAAATATTTAATCCAATGTTTAAAAAATCGAGGTAACGTTCGTTACGGAGAACGTCAAGGGGATGGCATGCGTCTGGCAGCATGAGGTAGATGAAGATTTCGAACTGTCAGCAGTCCTATAAAGTACTGATCTATGAGTAAAAAGAAGCTGATCTTAAATATAAATATGAATTTGTTGTACTAATAATTAACGGTTAATTATCATGGAAGTTAAAAGGAGGTAGGGTGATTTATTTGATTGTTTAATGGAATTTCATTAAGGGCTCCTGGTAGAAATGCGCTTTTCTAAACGAAATACGGATGTAATTTTGTATTAAATTTGTGATCGAGAGTGCAAAAGATGAATAGCACTCCTGTTTTGATGGAGGGACTAATTTTGTTTATGTGAGGAGATAAACATTGCTCATTATCGCGAACATTATCATTTCTGTATTCAGTTACTGACACGTTGCAGTCCCAATTGTGATTGTAAGATTCGGAATGAATTTTTTATGATACATCTTGGATACAGATGGGGCTAGAATAATTAATAATAATGATAATACTTGATACTATATTTTTATAATATTTGTGGTATTAGTTGGTGTGCAATTGCCCAGCCCCTCCGGTGGCTAAGGGGTTAGCGTGCTTACTCCCGGGGGGGGGGAGGTGGCATTTTTTTGTAGCTTTTCACATTAATGTCCCAGTCAATATTCCTGTGACTTCTGAAAATCGAACCCTTCTTCTCTTCACCTACTACTACTGCTGCTGCTATTATCAAAACTTACTATTAATAACTACACCACGTGGGTCATGTTGTTGGTAAGCCCAGCTAACCGGCGCACCTACTAACAATAGCCTACCACCCAACTCCTACCTATCGCCGCATGCTTCAATAGCACGCTACATTTCCCATTTACAAATACTAGAATAAGAGGAAAAAAATATTTTGCCAGAGCTTTTCATATACGAACAATATAGTGCATTCGACGCCCATTCACATTCACTCAGGCGAGAAGCTGTGAACAAGGGAACTTTCTCGCCTGTGTGAGTGCGCTTGTGTGTCTTGTTTCTTCACTCGCCATGTGGAACGTTTATCTTTTTCCCCTTGACATCTATTTTGAACGTGAAATATCTGAATTAGAAGAATTGCGTGCTACAAAATTAAACGCCTCATCTATCATTGGCGTAACGTTTTAAAATAAATAATTTTTGCTCAGTGCGAATCAATTTTAAAAAAAAGTTTGTGTATTTTAGCTCAGATGTGTGTACGCGAGAAATGTATTGTGTATTTTTTGAGGAAGAATTGTAAGTTAACGTTCCTAATACAATTTTTACTTATTTTGTGAAGACTATGCCACAAACGTATCTGTATATTGAACATTTTTTATTTGTATTTTAATTTTTTATTTGTATTTTAATTTTTTATTTTATTTTTTAATTTTTTCTTTCTTTTAATTTTTATTTTTATTTTCATAATTTTAGTTTTGTGAAGTGAGTTCTTTGTTATTTCTGAAAAATATGTTGGTTGTGCTACTGTGTATTTTCTTGTTGTAATAATAGTTAAACTATAATCTTTTATTAAAACTACTTCTACTGTTTCGGCTTTATGACGCAAAGGTGAAGGAAGGGACTGAAGTAAATGAGATTTTAAAAATATTTTGTATTGAGTAATTTTTTTATAGAATTCAGATCGACAGATACTTTGCGCGAATATAATGTATGCTTCAACACTAGGAAGGAACCAAGTTTTCGTACCAAGCATTCATACAACAGCGAATAGTGTTGACCCATTTTTGGTTTGGATGGGTGCGAAGGCGTAAATAAATAGTTATTAATACATAAAGAATATAATTTAGTTGTTAATACACGAATATATTTTAGTTGTTGTTACGCGAAGAATATATTTTGGTTGTTGTTACGCGAAGAATATATTTTGGTTGTTGTTACGCGAAGAATATATTTTGGTTGTTGATACGCGAAGAATATATTTTGGTTGTTGATACGCGAAGAATATATTTTGGTTGTTGATACGCGAAGAATATATTTTTGTTGTTGATACGCGAAGAATATATTTTGGTTATTATTAAATCTTAATTCATAATATCTTACTCATGACCATTCTCTCGTTTGATTGAGAAAGAACTAATACCATCCGATAACATTAAAGGAACGTTGTGAAAAACTGTTATCGTCTGAATTTCATATTCTTTTTTGTATTGATGATGCAAGAATTTTGAAATAACATATTTCTCTGGACACATCTAAAAGAATCAACAGATATTCAGAAGAACATAGTAAACATTTCTTCCTGGGGGATGTTTAAATCAAGTGGATGAAATGAAACCATAGGAGTTTTGTGGTGTATGCCCGTGATGGATGTCAGTTCGTGATGTTCGCATTCTTCGAATAATGAGACCTCCACGAGCATTCACACAGGCGAGAAACGGCAACTAATTGTTTTTCGCCTGTGTGAGTGCGCTTGTGCGTCGTCATGCTGCAAAAAAAAAACGTCTTAGGACAACGAATCGCTCCGTTTCAATTTGCCTACAGTTGTGTACTAGGCTCATTGTATTGCAGAAAATGAAGCTCGCATACGCATGCATACAGGAGAAGAGCTTTGATGGAAGGAGCTTTTTCTCCTGTATGAATGCGTGTGAGTGGTTCAATCACTCCAAATTATACTGCATTGCCACTGTTCCGGACCACTGTTTGGTCCACTGATCTAATAGTGGCTGGATTACCTCTATGCTACTTCGGATCTCTTGCGTAGTCTGTCAATTTCTTAAATTGGAGCGTCCTTAAATCAGGTAATATCTTTTAAATTTTTACTAACTTTCTTGTGTTATCCAACATTTACTAAAAAAACGGAAGTAATTTAAGCGTGAGAAGTGTTTTTAGAATTTGTTATGATATTGAAGGTTTGGTCATGAACTAAGTCACTTTTCGGTTAGATTTAATCACCATCAGGATTATGAGGAATATAATATTATTTATTACCATCTCTAGGTACCAGAAAATAAGAAAAAAAATTACAATAAATGACACTAACAAAACCAATATATTTTATAAATATCTACTAACTATTGCAACACGCAATGATGAAATAACTTGGTAATTATTTCTACGTAGTTTTACATTATCCCTTCCCCATCTGTCAGCCTTATTGGTATAAAAATCACTATATACCACACACCTTCATACTTAAAAACAGTGTACAGTATGTCAGTAAATATAATTATATGCTACCAGCCTATACATATCAGAAACCTCTATTTCTCCAATACTATGTAGTCTAATACGGACAATTCTTTGACATTAGTACAACATATTTACAGGAGCATTACATGTGTGAAAGGATTGTTTGAATCCATAAGCAAAACGCAACCAAAGGAATGTACAATTATTCATTAAAAAAAACGTCCATTGGGCAATCTAGAGTTTTTCCAAAACTAAACAATGTGTTTAGAAAAACTTAATAACATTGTTATTTATTCATTGCCAAGATTGTGATAAGAAATATCAGGCATCCAAAAACCGTAAGAAGAGATAAGCTCAACACAAAAGTGAAATGGAGAACAATCGAATATGTGCAATTGCAATATTAAGCCTAGAATATGGTTACAAATTAATTTTCATGGTAATAGAATTTTCGATAAATAGGACAATTATGAGAAAAGAATTATCATAGAGACGATTTATAAAGCAAAAGAAGAACATGTAATNAATTTTAAAACTGATACGGACAATCTTTACGCAGGATAAGCTAATATCAGGAAATCAAGTAATTAAATAGTTTACGTATGTACGATTTAAAATGGTAATAACTCTTTGTAATTGACAAATTGGAAAATGTTACTTACATTAATTTCTAATATGTGCAGTTAATGTAATATTTATGTGGCTAATGCACGGTTTTATTTATTATTATTAAATAAATAAATAAATTTATTGTCAAAAAACAGTCCAGACTGCGTATGACCACGCGGAGGACAATAAACTAATTTACTCTCCGGAAGCAAGCAAGGGACCATCCCATCAATTACGATCAAGGGCCCTTAGGCAGAGGCAAATTNNNAACTACGAGTTATAATACTAATAGAATGTCAATATGTTTTTAATTTAACGCAATAAATTTGCATGCACAAATTATTATCAAACTATTGATTATTCTGAGTATAGTGTTTAAAAATCATAAGAATTGAAATAACACTAAATTCACGATATACTGTTACAATATACACGCCCCTAGACAAAGCCTAGCGAACCTGTATAAGAAATCCGCCTCTACCCGAAGGAAAAACGGGGAAAACCCGGGCCAGGGTGGGACTGGTGCAGGTGGTAGTTTTTAACCGTGGATTTAAAGATATTCAATTTCATAATGTCTTTTATATTCTTGGGCAGGGAATTATATAGAACGATTCCCGAATGATATGGTCCTTTTTGGCAA
>NNCF01125938.1:1241186-1263125 GCA_002313205.1 Laupala kohalensis
AGGAGGAGGAGGAGGAGATGAGGTAGGAGGAGGAGTGGGTAATGGGGCAGGGGGATGATGTGAGGTCAGATGTGAAGCTAGAAGAGAACCGAAGTGCTGTTTCCCAGACGGTCTCCGGTGTAAACCGTGCTGGGTAAAGTCCTTGGCAGTCAGGTCTGGTTGCAAATCAAAAAATGTGATATTTGTGTCTGCCAGGTGATGTTTTAGGGAGATGTTTGCCAGGTTAATTTCGTGGTTTTTTTGTGGAACCTTGAAGCGTGGAGGGAGGCTAGAGAGCACTATGTTCGTGTGCAAGGAGGCAATTTTTAGATTTTGTAGATGTTTAGACGCGTTGAAATGACCACCCAAGTTAATATCGTTCTGCCCACATATGATGATTACTGTGTCCCGGTCTGTGAGTTTTTAGTGTAAGTGTCCTGTTCTCGAATAACTTCAGCCAAACGAGCGTTTGGCTTACTTTTTCGCTTTTAATGATGTTACTATGTTTTTGTTTTTGGCTTGAAATTCATACGTAATCATATATTGGGTAATATGCTCCTGGTAAATTCAATAGATGGCAGCAACAATAGATTGTTTTTGTTAATATAAAATATCTTTGTTTCATTGTAATTATATGAATATAATTAAATAGACTAGATAGTATTGGATAAATAGCGATTTGTAATGTAAGTGGTAGCATATAATTATATTTACTGTCCCATTTAATGGGAAGATGTGTAGGTACATGGTGATTACTGTGCCAATAAGGTTGATAGATGGGCAATGGATAATGTAGAACTGTGTAGGAAATAATTGCAGATAGTTATGTACTGTATTGATTTTATTAATAATGTTTTTTACAAAACTTTACTCACTATTCTGGTATCTAGAAATGGTTAGATCACAATTATGTCTTTTATAGTTCTCATGATGATTAAATAAACCGAAACGATAACATGGTTAGTAAATCTTCTAATTAATGACCAAGCCCTCAATATTAATATAAAATATTCACGTGTGGTCAAGAATCCTGAGGATATTTTAGAATTTTTGCTTTTATAGCAAATCTTCCGTATAGTTACTTTTTCTGTTAATAAAATTGTTGTGATTTTTATAATTTTTTTAGGTAATTTAATTTTATAACTACCACCATGCGTCGTATTTGCAGCAAATGAAGCTCTCATACGCATACATGCAGGAGAAAAGCTTGGTTTAAAGCAGCTTTTCTCCTGTATGTATGCGCGTGTGGGGTTCAATCGCACCAAATTATGCTTAATTTCTAACGTTTTCCAACGTTTCGGAACACTGCTTGGTCCACTGATGTAATAATGCTTAGATTGCTCAGATGCACTCTATGCTACCTCGGATCACTCTTATGCATTCAATGTCCTTGCACTGGAGCGTCCTAAATCAGGTAAAATTATTAAATTTTTCATTAACTTTGTATTAACCGACATTTACTTTTCGAAAATTGAGTTCATGTTTTTGTGAGTAGTGTTTATATAATTTTTGCTTTTAAAGCCAAGTTTACTTTTTTCTGTTTATGATATTGTTACGATTTTTTAAAATATTTTTTTAGATTTGTGATAGTTTGCCGTGCGTGGTTTTTGCAGATCATGAGGTTCTCTTACGCATACATGGAGGAGAAAAGCTTGGATGAACACAGCTTTTCTCCTGTATGTATGCGCTTGAGTGGTTCAATCACGCCAACATATACCTCATTTCCAACGTTTCGGACCACTGCTTGGTCCACTGATCTAATAACGCTTAGGTTGTTCAGATGCACCTCGGATCGCTCTCATGCATTCAATGTCCTTACACTGGAGCGTCCTAAATCAGGTAAAATTATTAAATTTTTCATTAACTTTGTATTAACCAACATTTACTTTTCGAAAATTGAGTATTTGTTTTTAGAAATTTGCTTTTATAACCAAGATTACTTTTTTCTGTTAATGAAATTATTCGATTTTAAAAATATTTTTTTAGATAATTTAATTGTGATTGTTGGCCGTGCGTCGTATATGCAGAACATGAGGTTCTCTTACGCATACATGGAGGAGAAAAGCTTGGATGAAAACAGCTTTTCTCCTGTATGTATGCGCTTGCGCTTGAGTGGTTCAATCACGCCAACATATACCTCATTTCCAATGTTTCGGACCACTGCTTGGTCCACTGATCTAATAACGCTTAGGTTGTTCAGATGCACCTCGGATCACTCTTATGCATTCAATGTCCTTGCACTGGAGCGTCCTAAATCAGGTAAAATTATTAATTTTTTCATTAACTTTGTATTAACCGACATTTACTTTTCGAAAATTGAGTATTTGTTTTTAGAAATTTGCTTTTATAACCAAGATTACTTTTTTCTGTTAATGAAATTATTCGATTTAAAAAATATTTTTTTAGATAATTTAATTGTGATTGTTGGCCGTGCGTCGTATATGCAGAACATGAGGTTCTCTTACGCATATATGGAGGAGAAAAGCTTGGATGAAAACAGCTTTTCTCCTGTATGTATGCGCTTGCGCTTGAGTGGTTCAATCACGCCAACATATACCTCATTTCCAATGTTTCGGAGCACTGCTTGGTCCTCTATGCTACATCGTCTCTCATGTGGTCTGTCAATTTCTTGAGCTGGAGCGTCTTTAAATCAGGTAATTTTCACTAACATTCTTGTTTTATCCAACATTTACTTTTCGATATTTATTCCCATCTCTTTCTAGTGGCAAGATTCAGTAGAAATGAATGAAAGCAAAATATTCTGTTCGTCCAAATACTCGTTTAGACCGCCTCGTCCGTATGTTTCACCAATTAAATACTTGTTGTAACACCAAACCTCAAAATATTTAATTGTTGATTTTCATTGGGTTGATATTCTTCCGCATCTTCGTCTTGCCCCACGTCTTTCTCGTGACTTGCGAAACATTTCTTCCGGGTTCTGTTTATTGAATATCGGCTTTGCTATACGTTATGACAGTATCTTTATTCCGCCATATTAACTACAAAGATCTTGTTTTTTACTCTTTTGCTGGAAGAATAATAGCGGAGATTAGGAGAATTTTCCATTACGTCACCATTATTTTATTTTATTCTACAACTAGCGCCATCAATTCAGTGAGAGGGAAATTTGGTTATGTAAGATACCATGTGTACGATCCTAATAAACTAATTTTAAATGTAAATTTTAGGTTGAATAGTTGATAGCTTGCTCTTATCTAATACTAACAGTATTGTGTATTGTCTTTTTGTCGTTATTCTAGTTTTTGCAGGAAGAACGTCGTGTGGATGTGGCGTCCAGGAGCATTCACATTGGTGAGACGCTGCTGACCTGTATAGCTTCTCACCAGTGTGAATGCGCTTGTGCCCCTCATATCGTCAGGTGGGAATGTTATGATATTGGCCATCAAATTATTTACTCTTTCCCTCATATGGGGAGTTTAAATTTGAAAATATATACTTATAACTTGTGAGTATCTACTCGTGGACGAAAGGCCAGGGGGAAACTGCGAATGACAGAGACTCGAACCCAGGATTTCCTGCTGTTGAGAAGAGTAGTACCGAGGACAGCATCCTTGCGGTCAGAGCCTTTCTCCTTTTAATAACCTCAAGTATTCATTCCATCTTACAATCTTACCTACTGAATCACCTTTTCACAATACTGTTTAGCTTTCTGTGTTACCAACGCAATAAATAGTGATCGTAATAAATGTTTTGTAAATGAAGTGTGATGCCTCATCTAAACCTAGAATTGCAACTGAAATAGATGCAAATTATTGTATTTGTATTCGGTAGATTTATCAAGTCCAGTTCGTGAATGACCGCGAAATAAAAGTGTTTTTGAACCTTCCAATTTTCATTCCTTACTCGTTTTGAAAATGCTCCTGAAAATTGTGTCCGGGAATAGAAATTTTCTGTAATTCGAAAATATAATATTTAAAAAATTGTTTTCCTGTTTTGCGAAATAATGTATTTGTATTATACGATATGGTTAATACGATAGCATAGAGTCTGGCATTCTTGACATCTGATTAACGCGTGTTTAGTCCAACTTGAGCTAAATATTGTAGAATCGATTACTGTTCATATTCTCGCACCTGGTCAACGCCGGAGGGATCCATTCGAGGTGACAATCTTCACCTACATGGATTATTTGCGACATCTTATGAAAGTAGGGAAAGAATTAATTTTCTTATCGGTTATATCGTATCATCATTGCCAAAGATAGTCCTGGCGCTCGCGTACAGTCCTGTTAATCGCTAATTGCTACTCGTACCCGACTCTTTTCTCTTTCTTTGAACTTTAGTTTTTTGCGTGATATATTTACTCTCAATTCTGAGTATCTTTAATTATGTTATGTAACTTGTACTCAGTATTGTACGCTTCTCATATTTTTTAAATTTTTGTTGTTTCTTTTATTTGAGTAGGTTCCTTAGTGTATGAAGGACTGGAATCTATGAGAAGTTTCGTAGTACAGCACGTTCACGGGCTCTCATTCGGGAGAGAAACTTGAGTACCTACAAACTCGAGTGAGCGCATGCGAGTCTCCTTTCATCTGGTGTTTGATGCTATCACTATGAATACATTGAGTTTAAATGAAGAGCGTTTATCGGAGGTAGTGTATCCAATATTTGTATGTATTTTCCCCTAAGTTTCCAATCTTGACCTGTTGAGGTCGAACTGTTACCAGTAATAGATCTAAACAGACCGTTGAGGTGGAGAGGGGGTCACGGAGGTGTGAGCTCTACGGTTGTTTGGCCTCGACCCATTACTCTGTTCGAATTCAGCTAAATAGACCTCTCATGAAGCTAAGATTTTTAAAAATATAACCTCCAGTCATCAACGGGTTTCGAATTTCTCAGTTTACATCCTTCTGACAGGTGTGCTGACGTTTTACATGACGACAAACACTGTTGTTGTTTTTTCAGATATGTCGTACTGATTCACATTTATAATTAAAATGATTTCTCAAACAATCATAGTATTCACGTCCATAGTGTTTTATCAGTGTACCCTCCCATTAATGTAAATTGAAATGTAATCCCCGAGAATCAAAATAATTTTTGTGTGTTATGTTTATTTATTTCACGTTTGTTTTATTTTCCTTATTTTAGTTAATTAATTTGTTTCTTTGTTTGTAATTTAAGGATTATTCGACAGATTTTCTTTTATTTGCTTTTACTTGTGTGACTTAAGTGTGTGCAGGTATTGACATGTATTAGAACACCATAGGATGTTTATGTGCATACACTGGGCCTTCGAATCTCCTTTCGCCTGATTTCTGGATCAACTCCAATTGATCGGTGGTGGCAGCAGGGATCCGGCCAATCCCCCTCTTGGTACAACTGTAACAAAGTAAGCTCAGCGTTGTCACTGTGATATGGCAATGAGAGATTCAAAAAGCTGTAAATATTATGAATCTTTTTTCTTTTTCGACAGATGCTATTGTACTCTTCATTTCTTCTGATCTTACAGAGCTGCTTCGGAACACTAAATGATGGGACAAGTGAAGAAAATTCGAGTAGTATTGAGGATGATTTTGTTCGGTTGGTGTCATGGGGTTTGGCATTAAATTACTGTACATGGAACACATTACTTCCATGTCCATGGTGAAGTCCACGAGGTCTTATGTTATTTACGGAGATTCTTGCTTGTAACAACAAAGTACGTAACATGGAGACAGATATAGCGTATTTGAACTTGTAGAGTAAAATATATTTTTGTATATTTTTAGCTTTTTTGTTGCATTTTTTAAATTTATATTTATCGACGTTTATTAATTCATTTTACCTATTTTCTTGTACGAGTAAGAGTTTTTTAAGTTATTATCCACAGGATCACAGGAATTTCGTAGCGCAAGAGGTAACATTAGATTAATCATGTGGGGGAAGAAATGTGCAATGAGGAGTTAGATCTTATTCCTAGTTTATGATTACCTTAATGACTTAACCCTACAAGATGAAGTACCTGAATGTCGTTTGTTGAGGTTCAAGAAGGTGAAAGTCAACTTTGAGGATTTTGTTCATCTTTTTCAATTTTTGTCAACTCTACCCTGCATGTTCATTGTCCAGTGTCTCTGACCTTTTATCTTAAGACTTGCGTTATAAGAGTAGTGAATTTGGAACCACTGATTTCATTAATTTTAACTGCATTCCATCCATTAATTTCGAAATTTATTCGATTCTAATGTACGTGGATTTATGACAAAAATGTACGCGATTCATGAATAACATTTACACGGTGTACAATGTTATATGAAATACGTTCTTTAACATTTTAATTCAACTCTGCAAATACCGGTACTTGGTAACTCAAAGATGCGTAGTTATTAATGTAACATCACCTTCTGAGTGTATTAATTTTGCCTCTATCGTGTCTATTTTCAGCGTATTTCTTTTGAAGAATCTACGAACGAAGCAAAGTAGGGAGGTACTTGAAAATATGTTTCAGACATACGTGAAAAGAATGATTCCTGTACAAAAATGTTAAACACCCGAAGACGAAAGAGAAGTTTAATTTAAAATTCTGCATGTGGTGATGGATCGGAAGGGACGGCGCGTAGTTTATTCGATAATGCTACACGGAGTGTTAGTGCTTTGTTTCGTTATGCCAAATTTTTCAGTCTTGTTCTTTTTTTATTTTATTTTTGCGGATTGTTGTTGTTTTGTTTATTTGATTTGTTTCTTTTGTTTACGTATGTTTGTCGAGGGAGATGAGGTGTGAAAAGACGTTCATATTCACCTATTCACTCGGAAATGAAACTTGATTGGCAAATTCCGAATGAATGGGCATGCGCGTCTTCATTTATCCAAATTAAAGATATGAATTGCGTATGTTGACTCCTACTGCGACATCCGACGTCGGTGTGTGGGCTCGGGAATGTCTGTGAACTCGTTGGGAGTTTGCAAATAACGTAGAAATGCTCTTATCGAACTTCTTCAAGATCGAATCAGAATCAGTTTGCCTAAATCTTTTTTTATTATTATTATTAACTGACTAGTTTTGAACGATTAACGAAACCAGAGTTACTGTGGAGCTTCTTTTCGTGTGAATACTATCGCAGTAATTATTTCTGGACGAAAGTTTGGACTGTTATTTTTCTTTCAACACTTTTGATTTAATGTTATCGTTTTGAAGCGTGTGAAACCGTAAGGTATTTTGTACAATTTAGTTTAATTTTTTCGGCGAAGAATAAGTTAGAGACGAAAGATAAGATTCACAGAAGTGTTGTTTCCATTTTCTTTCTGTTGGTATGATTGCACCATACTATTAGTTTGCCTGTTTTCTTTGGGGTTAGATTTGTTTATGGGAAGAAGCTGATAATAAGAATATTAAAACATCTTTCGTAATAGCCACTTGCAGCTTGTGGGCTGTTTGGGGTTGGGTATATAAATTTTCGCAAATATATACGCCCATACTGACGACCTCGTAACCTACTCAACGTTTCGGAACTTAAAACTGATCACATCACTCCTACGTGTTACGAGGCAAGCAATCCGCGTAAACATGGCGTAATCGTACAGGATCCCTCAAGATTTGTCTGATGCGGAGAGGAGTTTTCATGTTCATTCGACGCATTTGAGGTGAAGAAAGTAGTGTTCTTGATATTACATGTGCAATTGTATTAAACTTATTCCAACGCTTTTATTTACTTCAAAAATTCAAATGTTAGTCATATTCATATAGTATTATATTAACATTGTCCAAATATATTTGTCTTGCGATAAATAACGAATTTTTTAATAATTTTTCGTGATAAACAAATGGTTCAGAATTAATGATTGTTTATTTGCCTACTCTGGTTCTCTTATATCTTAAGTTTTCGTCGTGTTGACTTATCTTCTTCCTCGTCACATTCGTCTGGGACGCTTATCTCGCTAGTGGTTCATCCTCTTCTGGTTAAGTCTTGCTTCGCCGCTACCAGAGGACGTCTTCTCGTGCTCGTTAAATTCCGCCAGTTTGCTGAGCTCCGTAGTTTCGCCGTCTTGGTGGACTGTGCACAACTCGCTCTGCCTACCAACGTAATTATGGAGAACGCTGTGCGGGTAAACAAAGCTGGAGCTGGATGCAAGTCCGTCGAATCTTTTACAACAGTTTTGATTATGGGAGTGCCAGGAGGAAGTGTGGGTTGGGTAATCCAGTTAAAAATAATTGAAAGGAAATATGGATCTGAGATGCACCGCTCTTAGGCAAGAAGGGGAATTTGGTAAAGAAAGTTCAGTGGACGTATTTGAGATAATAGTGCTCTTACCTTTTTACGAGCTTCAAACCGTTATTAAATAGGTATTTGAGTCCATTAGGCTCATATTATTCTGGAGCGGACAAGTATACTATGGATAAGTTCGTCACAATGGTGATGAGAGTGATACGAAATACATTTCGAGAAATTTATTCGACTGCAGATCACTATATACAAGTTGACGTTGATGGTGGATATTGTTTTAGCTTGAACATTTTCCTTTTCTTACAGCTTGCGACTTCTTTTCAAGAATAGTTTCGTGAAATATCGTTTAGGTTTATTATAAGTGTAGTAATGACTATATATTTGTATAATTAGTTCTTTCTATTATGTCTTTCACGGTAGAAGTGTCATTGTGCCCAATATAGAAAAAGTACCACTTCACGGACAGACACCCGTTCCGGGAATATCAAAACATGATCGTATATACTTCTCGTATAATCTTAAATCTCCTAGGTACAATCCAAAAATAATCAATTACGGAGACTTCAAAAATTTTGATTTAAAAGAGTTTCAAATAGAAGGAACGATGCTTCCGTGGGAACTTGTATATAGTGAAAACTCTTTGGATCGAAAAGTCAAAATATTTCGGATTTACTTACTCAGCACATAAACAAGTATCTGTCTTTGGAAACGGCTCGTGTAACTCGTTCCCCGGCTCCGTGGATAATTAACGAAACACGAAATTTAATGAAGGAAAGGAATGTAGCTCATAACATTTTCCGACGCACAAAGTGTGCCAGTGAAAGAAATATTTATAAAAAGTTAAGAAATTTATATCTTAGCAAAATTAATAGTGCTAAAACTAGTTATTTTCATCATTATTTCGGAGCAAATCACGATAGTAAAACTCAGTGGAAAGCTCTCCAAAGTCTTGGTGCCGGGAAATGTCAATCCACATCACATGTTAATATTCCACTAAACGATCTTAACCAATACTTTGTGAATTCTGCTCCGGATCTTAGTGATAATACTCTCGAATCAATAAAAGTTCCTGAAAAACAACATACTGATATTTTCTACTTCTCTTGTGTAAACTCTGGTACAATACTTAACATAATTAAAAGTCTCAACCTAACGCATCTGGATCTGATTGCATAAATGCTAGGCTCCTAAAACTTTGTGCTCATATAGCAATACCAGCCATTAGACATAATAAACTTTCTCTGTAGTGGTTCATATCCAACAGTATGGAAAACTGCTCTCGTTCACCCATTGCAAAAAAAGACCATCATCCCACCTCTCCAAGCGATTATCGACCGATTAGTACACTTCCAACATTTTCAAAAGTGCTTGAGAAATTGGCTCGAAATCAAATAGAAAGTTATTTAATGAAAAATAGCATTTTAGATGAGAATGTCATGTTTTCGAACTGGTGAAGATTCAGGAACAGCTCTACTGACAGTCATGGAAGGTATTAGAAAAAATATGGACCGCGGTGAAGTAACCATATTAATACTCCTTGACTTTAGTAAAGCATTTGATTCCGTCGACCATGAAATTATTTTAGCTAAATTAAAAAATATAGGTTTAATCTAACATTAAAATGGTTCCGTGAATATTTAACTGGCCGCGAACAACTCGTCCAATCCGGTAAATATAAATCAAATGCTCTTAAAACACACAGAGGGGTTGCTCAAGGGACAGTTTTAGGACCCCTAGCATTTCTCATCTATGTAAATGATATAGGAAAATCTTTAAAATATAGTAAATACCATATGTACGCTGACGATCTCCAAATTTATCTCAGCGTACGAACATCGGAATTAAATACTATCGGAAAGAAAATAAATCGGGACTTGACATCACTCCACACTTGGGCTTCCTCTCTAGGTTTATTGCTGAACCCATGAAAATCTCAGTGCTTGATGATTGGTTCACGAAATTTACTTAATGGGTTCTCAGAACGCGATCCGACGGATATCAATATAAATAGTGTGTCACTTCCATGGTGCAAATCAGCGCGCAATCTGTGTATGTATGTGGATAGTAATTTAAGTTGGAAAACGCGAGTTGACAAAACTTGTCAAAACGTTTTTTCCTCTATGCTTACCCTAATGTGTCTTCGCAATTTATTATCCACTTCCACGAGAACATTTCTATCAAATTCACTAATAATGCCACACTTTGACTACTGTGTCTATATCTTTTCAGATTTAGATTCAAAGCTACAACACAAATTACAAGTTACACAAAATGCATGCTTCCGTTAAATATTTGATCTACACAAATAGGACCACGTATCAGAATATTATTTAAAAGCTGAAATATTCCCTATTAAATTACGACGTACTCTCCATAGCCTCATCATGCTGTTCAAGATTCTAAATAATAAACATTTAACTCAACTTGCTATAATCTTTCAATATTTAAAACAAAAACGAACTAGAAATGACGAACTTCTCGTGGTACCACGAACAAAACAGTCATATTCAACAAGTCACTTACAGTAAGTACAATCAGCGAATGGAATAAACTACCACCTGACGTGAGGCATTCGAATGGTGTCCATATATTCAAAAGAAAATTAACCTCTTGGTTGCGCCAACATCCTCCATAATATGAAATAAATACTTAGGCACTTTTCCTAATACCTTATTATTAATGTATTCAATTATTATATTTTTCTTCTCTTGCAAACGCTACATCTATTTTCAACTACCCTTTCTTCTATCTCTTTATTCTTAAAAGTATCCTCTCCCCGTATTTCTTCTATTATCCCCTCTCCCCTTCTACTTCTACCCCTCCCATTCTACGTTGTTGTAACTTCCGAAATGTAAGATATTGTTTTATGCTATGTCCTGTATTTTGTAATTAATTTTTTATGTAATTTAAGATGTAAACCATATTATAATGTTATATCTAAGAGTAATTTTATTCTGTGTAAAATGAAATATATCCTAACTATTTTTATATTTGTATTTTTGTAACGTTTCACTTAATTTTGGTATAGTCGTTATGTAATGTTATATTAATTTTCTCTGCAAAACAATTTTTCATTTCTAATGAGAGTATTTTCTACATTAGTTTATAAATCAATTTTATCTTATAAATTATTTATGTTCGGCCTTAAGTTGCCATCCTGATTGGGGTTTTCGTTGGGTTTTCTTCAATCGCTTAAGGTTCAATACCGGGATGGTCCTTAGCTTGTTTACCCAGTAGTAGATATAGTAAATACCCTCCCATTCAAACCAATTTTGTAATGATATTGTAAATATTTTTAAAGTGGTTAGGCGGAAGACCAGACCTCGGTCTGAGTCTCGCCACTAATAAAGTCATTTATTTATTTATTTTTTATAGACTTGAACGGGAGTGGAAACAGTTCCCCTTTAATATGTTTTACTAAAATTCGAGAATTAAAGTATATTGAAGAGTAGTTTACTACTCTGGACTAATCGCAAAGTACAGAATATTATCAAGAAGGCTAAAATTTGTGCACTAAGGGGTTCGAAAGGGAGATGTGTAGTTTTGATTTCTAATGTAGACTGTGATATTTCTTAGATGTTGAAGGGCAAAGTTCAAATTTTGATTTTGATTACCAAAATTTTACTCTAGAGGAATGGGGTGGTTATTGAAAATCTCATCTATGATCTCCTATGTAAAAGTAATAGGAAGTAGTGAAACATTTAGAAAATATGGTAGATTTGTATGAAGAGTTTGGCACATATTCTTATATATGACTGCAAAATGTGGCCTCCATATGTGAGTTCTTAAATTATTTCTTTAATATAATAAATAATTTGGTTAAAACTTTATCAGACTTTATCTTAGTCTATATTTTAAGAATGAGTGTACTTAAAAAAAAGTAATTACTAAGTTAAGTTGATAGTTATCATTAAGAAATGTGTGGCAGAGTTTACACATTCTCGTGTGCAGACTTAATTTCAATTTAGAAGTTTATGGTTGTGCCAATAAGTTAAAATAGATTGTGACATAAAATCATACTTTTTAAATCATCCATTTGGTCTTTTGACTCTGTCATCCACATATTCTCTGATTCACAGTTCATTCCATTGTCCCAATGAGTAGAATTTCACTTTCTGTCAATAGTCATTTCTGCAGTGAACAAAACGGTGATTCAGAAATGCGAATCAGTAATTTGGTACCGGATCAGTTTTAGTGAGTAGACGTATGTCTTGGTTGAAATTTATTTTTTTCAGGTACGAATTGATGCATTGTTTCCTCAATGGATTATTAGTCATAATGAAATACATTTTCTAACAATATTGTGGAATTCGCGTTAGAAAATTGACATGTTTGTAGCACGCAACCACAGACTATAAACCAGACGCCCCTCTCCCATACTAACGGTGTATTAACAGCTTTCAGCGCTCCTAACATTATTCTATGCAAACTACCAAGTTCAAAAACCGGCCACAGGGCGCGTGGCAGTTCCCGATTCCCCTCCCCCTTCCCCCACCAGGTACTGTACTCCCCACTCCCTCGACCTCATGCTTCATAATTTCACAATAATTTAGCTGAAAATACTTTCCCTACAAAAATTAACATTTGTGAATAGTTAACAAGATGTATAACTGAAATATTTTACTACACATATGAAATAGAAAATGAAAACAGGACAATTGACAGGAAATGTACACATAGAAAATACATACTTGCTCTTAATTCTATTTATTCATAATAAAGANACGCAACCAATGAGTATTCCATGGCTTCAAATGTAACAGACAACTATGTATATTAAAAATGCCGTGATTTTTTGAAGTGCGTTGTATACTTGAAATTTTAGAATAAGCGGAAACCGATTTTAATTAAGAGTAAACTGTTTTCACGTGACATTACAACTCAGAAACAAGCCACCAAGTGAGTATCCGTGCTTGCATACTCGAAGCTCATCTGTCTGGACAAAGGAATGCGAAGTGAAACGAACGATCGTGTAAAACATTTTAATTAAATAGGCGACAATGGCTTGTAGGGAGCACCTTGCGCTGTGCGTGTGGCTTGTTTATTTATGGATGCTCGACACGACGGGAATTAACCGCCAACTCGTAATGTTTGTCTTGGGCCTCGTTTTTCTTGCGACCCGCTTCGCGTTGGTGGTGTTTTGACCGGCAGGGAACGGTCAACAGGAAAAGGATGCGTTGTTCATTGTTGTTGCATCGTCGTTCGAAACGAGGCGCTTTTTAGGAAACTATTTTAAATTGAAGCGTTTTCTTAGGGAATTTCTAATTTGTCATACTGTGACAGTATTTTGAAGAAACTGAAAGTATATCCGAAAATAAATTCATAGCGTCATTAAGGTCCTGAATCTATATAGTCGAACGGGAATGAATTTATGAAGTCTTGAAATTAATACATTTTAATTTAATTTATGAGTATTATTTGGGCCAGCGTACTTTGAATAATCGAGAGGTTAGTCATTGCCTTGTTTGAAAAAGTGCTATCTTATGAGATATTAAGGATGTAGTTTCACTCGCATGAAATTTCTGTGAAATTATTATTGCGGTAACTGCGGAACCGCCTCGGATAATATGGGGTCTCGTGTTGCGAGAAATAATTGCTGCCATTGCCGTCAAACCCAGTTTTACTGCCGTTCTAATTTTGTTCAAATTTTATGTTGGTTCATTTATGGTTGAACAAATTTCCTATTATTCCTTTAAATAATCCCGAAACTCCTGGGTATCTTCCTCTTTGCATTCCTTTCTTAATTTGTTTTAATTATTTTAGTTGGGTTTTTGGCTGCTATAATTGGTTTACAGTGTCATTATGTGAAAAGTACAAAAGCTTATTTTTCCATTTAAGATCTAAGTCAAGCTAAATTTATAAAATCTTTTTTTCATCCCCACTTATCTTGAAGTGTTACCATGGAGAGGGAAGGAGCTTTTTCCCTGGTGCTTCGCGAGCTGGAGTATCATGACTGAATGTATTGACTTGGAATAATTTACTAAGTACTTTTAAAAATATTTATTTCCAACGTCTATCACTTGTTCGAAAAACATATTCCCAAAGCTGTTATGTCGGCGAGGTAAGGAGACTCCCATGGACAGACATGTAGGGGAGGACTGTAGTATTGAAAATCAAACTCTCCCCTATATGGGCGCGAATGTACGTCTTAAATATTAAGTTTTGATACTACGCTGTGCGATGTCATGCATTGTATGGTACTGAGGACGAAAGAACGATATTAGCGTTTTTGCTCCTGAATAGCTAGCCTACCACAACTACACCATTTCCACCCAGATGTGTCTGGGTATGTCTCTCAGGTCTTCCGGGGTTTAGATCTGAGTGGCAATGGTGTAGTTGTGGTAGGCGAACGGGTGGTGTATTGGTTAACAGCCCTGCGATCAAAGCAGAATATCCCGGGTTCGATCCCCGGCTCGTCGCCATTTTCACCTGAAAGTTATCACATTTACACACAATTATAGACAAAAGTTCTGTGAGATATTTCTCACTTATGAGATAGACAGGTTAATTTTTTTCACAATAGCAGCGACATAAGAAAATAATTGCTTTGGTAATTTGTGGAGAAGTACAGTAGTAACTCGTGAAAATGTATTCTGAATTGATCTCGATGCTTTATTCGAATTTTAATTTAAAAATTCTTCACATTTCGTCTAAACGTAAGTAATTTGATGTAATTTTTGACATGAAACCGGACGGAGTAGGTTTATATTTACTTGATTTTATTTTATATTTTGACGTTTCATTGTTTGTGCTCTTGTCAAGATTACGTGTCAGAGTTATCTTAATATGTATCTAACCACATGTAACGAACTGTCACATTTTTCTCCCGTGTACTCCTAAGCTTTTTATTATTAGCAAAGAATTTTTCGTTTTCGACGTGCTATTGAATTCATCGTACGATATCGTGAGTAATCAACGTGCGAATTCAAGAGTTGTTAGTTTTTAATTATGATGAAAGCAAGTGAACTTAACCGAGGGCCATGTGAGAGTTATAGTATATACCTATGACAAGGTTAACAAGAGACATAATAATTTCTTGTCTCTGGGCAGAGAACTTTCAAATTATTGATGTCAAATGTGAAGATTCTATAAATGAAATATTGTAAATATTGTACACATTTAATTATTTTACTTTGCAAAGGTAGCATGACCTTCTTTCCCATTTTAGAAATCCCAACTTTCAGGTATCCATTGGCAGTGACCAAACCATCAAATAGCATGTTATAGAGATAAAAAAATGTTACCAAGCCAACTCTTGATATCATTGTTTTAACCAAATACCACTTTTCAATGCGTATATTTCAAGTTTTTTTTAAAATTAAATTCTTATTGAACCAAAAAAATATTTAATTTCTTATTAATTTTAGATTGACTTCAGAATTCATAGTGAGTGTAGTTAGTTAATGATAGATTTCATTAAATGATCTTAGTTATAGTAAATCTTGGTTGAGATAATAAAAATTTTAAGAAATGAACTGGCGTTGACAAAATATTGTCTTGCTCGTGGCCATATGTACTTTTAACTGCTCTTTTTTACTAATAAATGTTTTTAAAAAACTTTGCTACAACTCAAAACTGCGCTGGCCACATTCGATAATAAACTTAGCCCAAGGGCAGTGACTGACAATATTTATTAAGGAATCATGTAATAAATACGTACTTTAATCCATTTATTATTCCAATCTGAATCGTAGATATTATTTGCAGTTAAAATTCGAGAGTAATAATAACAAAGGTATTAACGACATTCCCGCCTATGAAAAATCCACAATTACCCGAAGGATAACCGTAGAAAAACCGGGGTCAGGATGGGCCACATATATTACAATTTATGTTCTCAGTACCGCTCTGTGGGAGCCCGGTTGACGTCCGTAGCTGAGAGCGTACTTGTTGGCGGGTGTCGAGGGCGTACTATGAGCGAGCGTTGCCAGCCCTTGTTCCAAAGCGTTCATGGATGAAATTGGTTTCCAATCGCAGCGGATGTCTTCTGCTGGTGTGGGAGAAGATGTCTCCTCTGCACATGATCCTCGCAGACGCTAGCAAGAGAATGGAGCTTTCAAACGTGCCACAGGACGATTTTGGTGGGTAGTATTCGGAAATAATCGCTGGCTTTGATGTACTTTTTGAGAGGATTATTCGACTTACATTTGGTATAAGCTTGTTGAGTGTGAATAATGAGTAAGGTTACATGCACTACCTATGAAAAATAAATGTTAAAAATGAAAAAAATGAAAATTCGTAGTTTTATTCTTTTCGTCATGTCTACATTGTCTTCATTCCCTCCCTTTAACTATTTTTCCCCTCATGATGGTGAATATATTACTCGAGTAATATATCAAATTGTTAAGAATGGGCTAAGATACAATGACTTGAGAGAAGAAACTCAGTTTTTCCTATAATGATGCATCAAAGTTAGATATTTCAGAAATTATTTGACCAACTTGGAAAATCTCCTTGATCTACTTTCCTCTATCCAGAAATTTGTTGAGTCTGTTATGCCAATGCTGTTCATACCATTAACAGCTAATATTGTTGGTGTAAGGAATATTTTCACGGAATTCATCGTGCGTAATAAGCTAACGGCTTATACATAAAGGTCAAGGATGGATTTTCCAGAAGGATAACCCAAGATGAATGAACCAATACAACTGATGTATGCAAATATGTTGGTACTTCCATAAGTTTATTATCTCTCGCGTTATGTAAATCTACATATTTATGCAGAATTACTTAATTTTGATTGATTTCACCTACATCAATGTAGAATTTACTCTACAATATAGTTAAACACAGAAAGTAAATGTGAACTTTAATGCTGGAATTGAAATACATATTAATTAATACATGAGCTGTTGAGTAGATATTGAAGGTGGATTTACCCTTGTACTAAGTTTTTAGCGTTAGCAGTCAAGCTGAATTACGTACAATAAGTTTGAATTGATGGCTATTGTTGCTTGTTGAGTCTATCCGTGATGAAACTAAGAAGTTACGCATCTGCTCCTTGTATTGGCTCCTCCGGATGATTACCATCTTACTTGTATTATTGATCACTTGTAGTCTACTGATAAAAAACAAATAAAGGCAACTAGAATAAAACAACTTGCTTACCACAAAGTAACATCTTGTGCNTACTGATAAAAAACAAATAAAGGCAACTAGAATAAAACAACTTGCTTACCACAAAGTAACATCTTGTGCTATGGCATATATCGTTTTTACTCGTTTCTACGACCAAGCTTCTGATTACTTCTGCTCTCTATTCGTCTCTGCGTGGTCTATATTTATTGTTCACTTTACTCACACACTCTTCATTGAAGGCTATGAAGCAATTTTAAAGACTTTCCATCTCCTTGCCATAGAGCTTGGGGGGCAGGGGGGGCGGTGTTATGACCCGTTTTCTATAATTTTTGGTTCCTCATGGTCGACCTCTCATACGTTTAGGTCGACCATTCATGTTTACTCAAAGCTCAGTTATTTTTATTTTCTTACGGATTTCAAGTTGGTTGTCTGAGCCTGAAACATATCTTAATACATAGGGATTCTTCCACAAGTTACTACTGAACCTGAAGACGCAAACCAGGCGTAAACAAGGGCACTTGGTTTGATTCCGTGTAGTTCATCTGTGTGCGCTGTGCTGGAATTATGATAGAAAATGTATTTTTTGAGTGAGGAAAACAAATTAAGAAGGATCGGTTGCAAGGTAATGGCTCCTGATATTCGTGTGGAAGTATAAAAATTGGAAAAGACACTTCTGCGTTAGTGCTTTCTTGGTTTTGTAGCCGAAGACCTATATGAACGCTAGATGGCACGGATAGATAACAGTTATTATATCCCTACTCTGTAATGTGCAGTAGAGGGAGAATTTGTAGACACATTGCCCTTTAACCGTAGACTGTTTATCCCTGTTATTTAGAGTGCTTGAAACAGGATTTTCAGGATGTATTGTTTCTGATAAAGGTATTGTAAATCAGTAGATAATAATGCAACAGCTTTCTTCATACACAGTACGTTTCTTGGTATTGAATAAAGGATGGTTTGTCTATGCAATTGATTCGTGTTAGTTCACGTAGAGTTAAGGTTTAGGCTACATGTATATGACTTTAAAATCATGTATGTAACAGTATAAAAAACCTATGTAGACTATTAAAATTCTTTGCTAAACGTTAACCCGGTTCAAATGATATGGGTGTGGGTTTTGTCAAAACATTTTTAAAGTGGGAAGTATATATGATGAAGGAAAATGAATAGAACTCTATCGTGAAGATTTCTTGCTCTTTGAAGTTTATTGTCCTAGCTAACTTCGTGAATTGTGACACACATGAGTCATTTTCCAAAGTGATGAAAAATAGTTTTCATCATCCGTGGCTGGAACCGGTGAAGTAAATAATGAATTGTATTTCATGTTAACAATACAAAAGAGGGTTGTATTGACGCCATGAACATTGACTGAACGGCACAAATCTCTATGAAGTACGTGGGGAAAGAATTATAATTATTTCAAATAGGTTAATTTTGGGATCCCTTCGTTTCTAGCGAATCCGCAACTTATGCAATCAGCGAAATGGAATCACTCTTATTGCTTGTATTTGAAGTGGTTGATATGAAACAATATTAATAATAATATCTCATAACAATATTAATAATAATATCTCATTCTTCTGATTCATATTTGATTTCACAAGGACGAGAAACGTATGACATACTTCACGCTGTTTTTTCTTTTTTTATTGACTCCGCTTAGTGAACGTTTGACTAATTTATGAAAAGTACAATAGGTGTAGCCACTGTATTCATCATTTGAATGACGAATATGACGGTATGAGTGAGAGTTTGTCTTCAGTTTCACTTATATTGAAAATTTGATAAAATGTTTATAAGTCAAATAATGTCTGTGTATAACATTCCGTTTATTAGTTGTTAGTATATGAATAAATGTACAACCTCGTAACACGACCGCCTTTCAATCCATATTGTGTCTAGTTAGTGAAGCTCTTTCTTCATTTTAGTTGTGTGCGCTGAGAGCTTTGAACAGGTACTCGTGTACGGTATGTGTAGTTTCTATAGTATGGTATGTATTATGAAAAGTTGTAATTTTTACGATTTACGCCAATATAATCAGAATACCCTAGATCATGGATGGCCACAGTTGCCTGTCGCGGGCAATATTGTTCGGGAGACAGTGTCACAAAGTTGACATTTTCTTTTGCCCACAGTATCAGTAAGTCTAAACTAAGAGATTTTGATTGGTCTGCTGTTCTAGTAGCACCGGATTCAAGTATTGTGACACTATAAATATACCAAATGAGGGACAAAAGTCACTTCATTAGACGCCGAACCAAGTACACATGCAAGTTTATTCCTAATAATTGTCCGAAAAAAAAATGTTTTGCACATCCAGTGATGCTGGGCTCAAAGTCTTCCTGGGGGGAGTTAGAGCAAATAAGAAAACTTTTAAAGTCATTTCATTATGCGGCATCTTCAGTGGGGATGTGGCTAAAGGGACGCGTACGCGGATAGTGAATGCTGCTTTTCAACATTCTTCGTGTCTCCGCATAGTAGAGTATATCGAGGCGAAACCTGGTGAAAAGTATTTTATCCAGTAAATTTGGTGAATTATGGCGAAAAATCATTTTTAAGAATATCAACAAATGTTATGTCCATTATTCACGCAAGAAAATTTATTTAAAGGGCGCTAATAACCTTGACGTTGACGAGCCGTAAAACCCCACAAAAAATATATTTAGTGCTTCTTTTTAATTGTTTATATAGATTTGATACATTACCTCGAATCAAAAATACTTTTGACTTCACATGGCATTTGTTTATATTCATATAGACGATAATTCGCCACAATCCATCAAATTCACGCGATAATATTCTTTTGGCCAGGTTTGGTCTTCATATACTCTACTGTACGGCGTCACAAAGCGATGTTCACTAGCCCCGTGTACGAGGACGCAGCACACGTCCAGAAACGATGGAAGCAACTAACCACGTCCCCTCTGAAGGCCCTTACCGTCGCTGCAAGCGAAACGCGTGGAGAAATCCAAACAAGACCACTGTTATTTAACCCGGAAAATAATTTTGTTTTGATCATTTCGACCGTGAAAGCTTTCATTGAGCTATGTAAATTGTTTCATACTCTCCTCTCAGTTGCATGTATTTTTCTTCAGCAAGTCGAAGGGGGATGGTGCCCAGTGTATTATTTGCAAAAATATTATGGTATACAAAAATAAAAACATCAGAAAACGACATTATAACGTTTATCATAGTGTAAAATTGTCATTGTACTGTTTTTTTTGTACGAATAAACACTTTTGTTTTGTTTTACATTCTACTTGTATTTTATTTTTAGAGGTAATACTTCGGGTGCACGCGAACAAGACTCTGTGAAAGATACAGACCCTCTTCGGACCAGTTACGAACTTTATTTAAACACAGTCGTCCTTTGGACTTAGCACCTTCCTGAAAGAATGCTGCAAAGAGTTCACATGAAAGCAAGTAACCTGAAGAGGCAGTATTAATCGTTTTGCTATTTTCATCAATCCTCCTCTTATTTTTCAGACTGGATTAGTACTGAAATCTTGAGTAACATCAATATTTTTCTTCTTTTTTTATTCACCTTCGTATATTGAACCATTGATTTAAAACTGACTATAAGAGACGTGCATCCCGTTATTTGGCTAAATGTGAAAAATGAACAGTTTCCTGAAGTTTTCATATCTACATAACAGCATCTTACTAACAGTCCTTCACTATATGTTGTTAATCTAAACTTGTTACACTCATTTATAATGCTCAGTGAGTAGCACTGTTTCTGTGTTGAACTGCTTCTGTATAGATAAGGAGGGGAGAGGGGTGGCGTTCAGCTAAGGATACACTTGCGTTTTTGACCTGTGTTATCTTGTGGGCAAAGACTCACGTAGCGGGCGCGGAGTGGAGATCTCCGCTGCTTCCTGCGTGACCGTGTCTCCTGCTTAGGTCACAAGTGTTAATAGATGGGTATATTGAGAGAAGCGAGGAAGACGGCGGGTGATATCTTTCACGCCACTTCCCTTGAATATAATTTCCTACAATTTCTAATGACTGATTATTAATTATATCAATCTTCATATTAATTATTGGAACACTGAGTTAACAATATCACTGAGTATTTGTTCTAGAGCTACCTCACTTCGTTATAAAAAAAGGTTCGTATCCTCTTTAGTGGAGTTCGTTTTTCAGAATCTTTCGTATTTTCGTGTTTTACTATTTTTGACTTCTTGGTGAATTCTTCTGTTTGTATTTTAGTCTTTTGAGATTTTAGTTATGTAATTGTCAAAAATTTTGGTTTTAGTTAAAAAGAGAGAGAGAGAGATGCACATTTTCACATCTACATTTTAAAGCTTTACATTTCATTTATTTGTAATATTTGTTTCTCAATTTGAGTTCTATGTCATATTATTTTTGTAAGTCATTGTGAATCTTTGTGTCATATTGAGAATTTGCGTGGTGTTGTGTTTTTGATTGTCCGTGTATTTGAAACGAACTAAACACGACTTCTTAATAATCTAATAGAAACTTCTCGAGCAGGGAAGTTTCAAAATATTGGGTAATTTTGTCTGTACAGTTCGCTTTTAATTATCAAAATTATATGATATTAACAATTTTTGAACATACATGAAAGGTTGTCCTACAGTTGGCCTCATTTAAAGTGTAAATTAAAAATTTATATTACTACTATTATTACTAAACTGTTTTGAAACAAAAAATATTGAGTCATTCATGTTTAGTATTATGGAAGGTAGCTAGCTATCATT
>NNCF01125938.1:1297870-1345803 GCA_002313205.1 Laupala kohalensis
CCTTGATCGGAATTGTTGGGATGGTCCCTTGCTTGTTTCCGGAGAGTAAATTAGTTTTTTTTCTTCTCCACGTGGTCATACGCAGTTTGTTTTTTGACAATAAATTTATTATTATTATTATGAGTTGAACATTTTATGAGTCATTGTTATCTGTTTTTCATTTGTGATAATAATTGTATCTTCGACATATCTCCTATATAATTTTACATGTAAATTAGATAATATAGATCTTTCTAGTCTTCTCATTGCTAATTCCCAAAATAATCCACTCAGAACTCCACCTATCGGAGCTCCATGGGTTTGTTTGAAGATAGTACTCTTAAATATAAATTAATTTCGATGTAAAATTAATTTTACTCCTTTTAGTAGTGTGTTCATCGGTAGTATGAGTTTGTGCGTCCTCAATACAAACATGTTGTCATAAATAAGGGCACTGCCAACTAGTTTATCAATTTGAAAGACAACATGCTCCTGTTAATTTTATCATAAAATTATAGTTTTATAACACTGATAGCATATTTCTATCTTTTGGATTAATATTTCGCAACATGTTTGAGATATATGAAACTCATGTACGAAAAGAGTTATACTAAAATTGGTGATTCCCTCCATTCAAATACGTTATCTCCCGCTTCTTTTAGTAAAATATTTTTCTTCGTTTGGATTATAACAGTTTAGAAACAATTCCTTGGGAAGTAATGGTGATAAATCATGTATTGATTCCTTCTTTTTCCTCGTTTTATGTTTACCATTTCATCGTTTCCATACATGAATGAAATAAAAAGAGTACCTTCCACATTTTTCTTTCAAAATATATACTTGGAATGTTAATTTTCGTAATTGTGTACCTTCGATTTGTCGAGCTGTAGAATGTGCTATTATATTCTGTTTTTCTCCAGGGTAGAATAATAAAAGTAAATCGTCAATCTTCATATTCTTTATGTGCGGTAAGAACTATGCACTAGCTAGCGCAATTGAATTTCTCCCAGTTTATTTTGTGTACAAACTGCTTCGAATTATTAATCGTTATTTTTGATATGATACAAATATGTTTTTAATGTGTTTCTAAAGGTGTAACAGCATTACCATTTACGTTTTACTTTTTCTACACGGTTAGTTGCAGTTCTATAAAAATAATATTATTTTTCTCTATAAGAGATGAACATAAACAGTTACTCATCGCTTGAAACCCATAGGTTGTTCGTACATTTAAGTTCATTGAGTACTCGAAAAGCATTTTAAATATGAGAAGTGTATCTTCAATGAAGACATAATTTGTAAGGTGTGATCACGGATTTTTTCCGCCCTATCTCAAGAAAACGTAGAGAAGATCAAATTCCGTAAAGACATTGTTGACAATGCGTAAACAGTAGGTGGACGACCTCAAATACTTGAAAACTTCCTTACTCCCTGCTAAGTTTGTGTTCAGTACTGAGGAAGTTATTAACGTTTATTGTCCATTGTATTAGGATAATGAAGGTTGGATTTCAAGAGTGGAAGACATTTGTATGTGATCGCCAATTACATCCTTTTATTTGGAAATTAAACGTGTTATTTGAATGCTATTACGAATGTTGCTATCGTATATTGCGAGTATAAAGATAGCTTACTAACTTTACTTGGGAATGTGGTCTATAGACTTTCGAAAAATGCACCCCTTGATGTGTCATAAAATGTCTTTATTATTGTTAAATGTCTTTAGAGTACGTCCGTGCCGTCAATTATTAGTATCCTGTCCAAAAATTTCTATCTATACCCCTGTTAAGTTTCCGAAGAAAGGAGTTCGTTTTCAAGGATTTTTTTTTTTTTTTTTACTTTACAGATTGATAATTGTACCCACTGTATTCTTCGGCACTCCTTTTCTTCCTTGGACGCCTCCTCCTGCTCGATCCACTCCCTTCGCCACTCCCTAATACATGCAGATTGAACGGTGCGGATGTTTACTGCGGCGTTGCATTAAGGGGACCCGGTGGGCAACCACCTTGCTTTCATGGCGATCCACGGAGCCGTGTTGTATCAGCGAACAATGTCTCGGTTTATTTTTCTCTTATCGCGGAAAATGAGTGTTCTTTGTGGAAAAAGAGAACGAGAAGGACGCGGTGTCAGGGGATGATGAAGTGGGGAAGAAGAAGGAAATGAGTCGAGAGAAAAGAGGGTTATAAAGTCGTGACGCATGATTGCACGAGAACATGAAGACTAAAGGAATTTTAAAGAGTGTACCTGAATGATTGGGAGTGGTAACAGTGACATGGTTGCTCCTTGTTTGTTTATTTATTATTTATACTGAGTCAAAGATATCAACGGTTTACAGGCCACAAAGTTACGTTACACCTGACGAAGACCCCAATCATAATCCATAAAATGTTCGCAATAAACATTGTGTGGAATCCATCTAAAGGTCGTATGATATTTAGCAATAATACAATTAAGAATTGGACGTAAATAATATAAATATACTCTAGCTATAAATAGTATCTAATACAATGTGGGATATATTGTGTGCTCTTTTATACCAACGATGGAACGTGGAACGCGTCTTAACCGACGTTCCAGATCGTGACCGGGTGACCAAGTTTTTGTCTTGGATTGAATTATGTGTGATGACTTTTCAAGATTTTAGTGTTCTTTTTTCGATTCCTCGTCATGTGATTAAAAGATACTACCCACTTTGGTATAGGTTCCAATTACCAAGCTCCACGAGTAAATTCTAACTTAAGCCAGTCAAGATTTATTTTAAGATTATCTTTCCCTTCTTCTGCTTAAGATAACGTCACATAAATGAACCTATAAACTTGTGTGATTTATAGTATAATATAATTTCTTCCGTAGGTGACTTCACATAACTCGCTTTCGAAATTTCTTTTTTGAATCGTATCGTTCTGAAGTAATGAATCGAAGCATATCTCACATACGACGTAATGTGTCACACGATAACGTCCCATAACTTAGTCCTAATATCTAAAACTTGGTAACTGCGGCCTCGGATCACCTCGGACGGTCACTTGAGTCGTCCATTATGTAATTAAGATAAATAAATGAATTATACCTGCAGCTAGCTGATGAAGCATTGAATCTTCGAGAACACGAGACGCGTTGAATCCAGAAAAATACTGAATATTTAGCTGAATATAGCCCATAGCTGAATTCATCGCGAAAACCAAGTTTATCATTTTAGTGGTTACTCTAACTTTCCACCAGTATCTTCCATATTCAGTGATCTACATGAAATCTGTGCAAACTATTTTCTATCCCATAAAAAAAATCAAGTAGCTGTTTCAGGAATTTCGTAGTTAGTATAATGCCCTTAACAATGGCTGCTTATAGATGCAGTAATACATGGTTGAAATGAAGCAGAAGTATGAGACGTAGACGGTAAATCGTAGATGAAACATTCATCTTTCACCTTTCTTCAAAGGCCTTTACTTTTTCTTTCGTGCATTTGCAATGTAAAATATGCTATGTAATCTATAAATTACGTAATATTTTACTAAGAAATAAAACGATCCTTCTCCGAAAGGAGACAATGTTGATCGCCTTGTTATGCCAATGTACCTCTATTTTGACAGTTTCATTAAAATCATAAGATCCGTTGATGAGAAAATAAGGGATTTTTACTAATGGCCATTGTATTTTAGTAGTAAATAAATGAATAAATAAGAACTTACGAACTTTTACGGACGATTAAGGTATATATATTGTGCTTTTTAAAATACACTACGTTTTGACGACGAATCAAACCACAAGTCCAAATATTCTTTATTTTAAGGATTATAACTTTAATAAAACTTTGAAGATATAATTTAAACTTAAAAGATTATAAATATTAAAAGATTATAATTATATTCATAAGTAGTTATTTATTTATTGAAATATGGAAATGAATAATTATAATTAATTTAATCCTATTTTCCTTCTAAATCTTCGAGGTCTTCGTTATCCTCTCGTGGAAAAAGAACGAAATCTCCGTGAAGCAAATAACTGTGCGAGTGAGCTGAGGTACGAAGCCGCCGCCTGGAGCGTGCTGCAGTGATCCATGGGCAGGGGAGATATCGGAAGGCGGGGAAGGGCGTCAGTGAGAGAGGCATTTGGAGAGGGAAAAGGGCGGAGGTCGTAAAGGATTTTATGGGCGCTGGGTTCACAAAAGGGTGCGCGCGACCAGCGTTCGGCGCCCGGTGGGACTCGGTGTTTTTGCGGAACGGCGCGTCCCTAAGTGCCAGCGACGAGCTGAGAAATGTCGGAAACGAGGAGTGGGGATTCGATACAAACAATGCGTAATAATTCGCAGAATCATTCGAAGATGGTCTCTGAGAGGGATATTTTAAACCCTTCTCAACTGCAATATTTGATAATATTTTATTACAATTTTTATTTACTAATGTATGACTTATTAAAGTAAAGTACGACTAAAGTAAAGACTTATTACCAAGGAGCACGATGTTCTGAGTGTAATTTTGAAATTGTAGACATTGAAATAATCTGTGCATAGTTCTAGAAGAAAGACAAACATTTTCCGTTTTAAATATTTTATTTAAGCGTCCTTTGTATCTTATTTGGATTGGAGTAATTGTGAAATAAACGCAATCAATATATTTATATTAAATATGGTATAATTATCCAGGAAATAAATATACATTAATTCTTGCTTCTCTTGGCATTCGTTTATTACTGAACTATGTACGATCTCCCCTGATCGCAGCTGATGTAGTGGTACATTAGTTACAGTTTTACGTTTTAGGTGTTTTATAGTAAAGTATTCCAATAAAGACTGTCAATACGGAAAATTGAAATTTTTGTATTGGTTTCTCCTAGTAAATTCGGACCTTAAATTTAGTTTACGACGAGTTATACAATTCTCGGCCTTCTCTTTATTTAATAGCACTCATGACAGTAAATGTACCCCTTCATTTCCACGTACGACCTGAAAGAATTTCGAAATTTTGGAAATAAATTACTTGATTGTTTTTCCGTGACTTTAATATGTTGCTCAAATTTCTCATTTTTTCCAGTTATGTCTGATGCGTAAATATCTGGATCTTTTCATAAGGAGCGGGGATATAAATGAAAGAACTTAGATTTCATTTTCATAGGTATTTGGATTGCTTTAATTTGTTGTTCTTTGCGTCTGCATTCTTAATAATTTTGAATTTATCTTGAGTAAAATCGTCAAAACTATTTATTTATTTCATAAAAGTTCATTTAGATTTTTTCGAAAGTATTTACAATAAAGTACTTTTCGCGGAATACTTTTCCCTCGATTCAGATTCTAAGCTGTGTTTAAACTTTTATTTGTAAAACTAAAACGAATAAAAAATTGAACCCTCAAGTGACTCAGGGAGTAGCGTGCTCTCTCGTCACCTACAGGCTCTGGGTCCAATTCCCGACGGGGCCAAAAAATTGTAGCTTTTCACTTCAATGTACTAGTTCATATTTAGCTGTAACTATGGAAAATTGAACCCTCCTTCGTCTATCCACTTCCTACTACTCCTAGTATCTGTAACTCTTACTGTAGCTAAATATTCCTACTAATATCACGTGGGCGAAGCTGTTGATAAACCCAGCTAAGCGTTTTACTGACAACTACTAGCTAAACACTTACTAACAATAACTCCTTTCACCCATTCCTATTTCCTATCGCCCCATGTAGATAAGCTTCAATAGCACGCTACATTTCCAATTACAAATACTAGAAAGAAATTTACAAATACAATTAAATAAAAAGATAATTGAACTTTGAACAAATTATGGTAAAGGGCATTTTTTCTTGTTTATTTGTTTCAAGTTTATTAAAACTGAATACAACACCATCATCTAGTTGTAAGAACGTTTTTCATCAAATAATGGAATTATTCATTCTACATTTCGAAATTTTGAAAATTCATGTTCTTAGCATTGCAAAAACATATTCGCAATAAAGATTTTTTAAATTTAACGTTGTATTTCTATTTTACTTACCTTATTTGTCGTTAATGTATGAAGTATATGTTTTTTTTTAGCGTGGGACGTTAACTTTTGTTAGTTACTGCACTCATTGGGGTGAAGAAAATTTAGTTCATGCGAATGGGTCTGGAATTTCATCCAATTCGGTGTTGAGAGTATACCAAAGTTAATAGCTTGTGTAGCGTTTTAATATCTTATTACCGAGGATATGCTTCTCTTGAAAGTCTTTTTGTACGAGGTCCGTTATCTAATATCGATTTAATAGCATTCATAATGTAGTAAACATTGTTTCCATAATCAATGCACTTAATGTATCAAGTTAAGTGGGGGGGGGGGAGTGAGTTTTGAACGCATTACGCAATTTATGAAGGCTCTTTAACGGAGCTTGCGGGTCGTGTGTCTGCATTAAGAAACCGCGGGCTGTACAGTGACCTGCGCTATATGGTTCTTTTATAGCATGATTCTTATCAGTATATATTTTGCATTAAGATTGTGGAACGACTCTCAATTAAACTCACATTGACGCTACCAAGAGAAGTTTTACTACAAGGATGGCAGATCAGGTGAGAGATTTGCGACGGTGGACGAAAGTCATACCAGTATACACGAGATGTGACAAAAGTACGAAAGACCAGAAAATGGTTTGTACCACTACAGTAATGACTGAATTTCTGACGGGATGTGGTGAGTTCAAGACATATTTACGACGCATAGTATATGCCATTGATGTGTGAATGGCAGTGTGGCGAAGACACACCGGAACACATTTTATGCCCTTTGTATTGGCAGAAACGTGAGTGATTTATGACGGTATTAAGATCAAAAGACACTCCATCCATGACAAATATGAGAAATTTACTAAACACGAATGAGAAATTTAACATAAATAGATCAATATATTGTGGAAATAGGAACAATAAGGTCAGCATTACGATACACGAAACAAATGTGGTACCAACTATGCTGCGGCGGTGATAAAAAACTACGAAACGGGAAGAAACAATGTTTGACCAAAATAGCGCGAAATAATAAATTTATTGTCAAAAAACAGTACAGACTGCGTATGACCACGTGGAGGACAATAAACTAATTTACTCTCCGGAAGCAAGCAAGGGACCATCCCATCAATTCCGATCAAGGGCCCTAAGGCAGAGGCGGATTCAAAAATTTCAGCAAAAGTTCCTAGATAAGATAAAAAGTTAGCTGCGAGTTATAATACATATATAATGTCAATATGTTTGTAATTTAACGCAAAAAAATTATTTTACATGTACCAATAGAATATGAACCTTATAATGGTTTATAAATTGTACACAAAGTGTTTTAATAACCTGCTGGCTGCTTCATGTGCCATTTTTCAATTTCTTGCCGGTTTTTTGTTTGAAATCTAGAAATCGTGAGTTGACGTAATATTTTGAATTAAGGAGACAAAATTTAAAAAATAAAACATATTTGCCAAAGAAATTTTGTTCTTGATCACTGTACATTATATTGTCAATTTGTTTTTTATTGTATTGATTCGCTCGCAGTCCTTCATTGGGGATTTTGTACATGCAAGCTATTTTGACCTACAGTATATCATGTTTTGTGAGTGTTCAGCTTAAAAGGATGAGAGAGCAAAGTGCACGTTGAGATTATTACGAGATGTAAAAAATTGAAGAGAGTCAGATATTCATATCGTCAAAAGAGAAATTTGAACCATATCTGTATTACGAGTATGTAAGCAAAATACGTGAGATGAATGTACAATTAACAATAAGTGTTTACGCTAAGTCATAATGACGACTAAGATTAAATAAGATGTAAATAAGATTTTCAAAAATAAATAAATTTACTCGTCGGCTACGTAATGTAAACTTCAATTTCAAAGAATGCCCAAACTCGTAAATGAGAGGATGAAAGAATATACGAATATCGCTACAAAAGTTTTGAGATTCATAAAAACTAAGAAACTTGAAATAAATTTGATCACTATATTTTCTCAAAATATTCGCCACGACACACTTATACATTTTTGCATTCTCTTAAACCATTTCTGAAAACAGTTTTTTCCACTCATTTTCCTTGTGTGCTGAAAGTTCACTTTGTAGGCTTCAACAGCTTCTTCAGGGATGGAGAACCTTCTTCCACGCTTGCGATTTTTGACTCTAGGGAACAGAAATTAATCACAAGGGGCCAGATCCGGACTGAGGCGGGTGAGTCATCAGTTTAACCTGTGTGTACTCCAGGGACTGAACTGTGTGGTTAGCTGTGTGAGCAGACGCATTGTCATGTGCAAGACGGTTCCCCGCAGTCCTATCTTTGATCGCCTGTCTTGAAGCTTTCTAAAAACTTTTGTTAGACATACTGTTGTGTACCACAGAGCAGTAACAGTTCTTTGTTCTTCCAGGGTAACAGTTGCAACATGGTCGCTTTTGGAAAAGAAAGTTGCGACCATTTTCTTTCCGACACTTCGAGACCGCTTCACTTTTGTTGGTGGATGTTCGTCGGGAAAAATCCGTTCTGTCTACTGGCGCTTATTTTCGGGATCGAACTGATAAATCCAGGTTTCGTCACCAGTAACAAAGAAACGGGCCTAGAGTTGCCTCTGTCGAATCTGTTCAACATTTCTTTGTACCATTCAACATGGATGCGCTTTTGTGCCTCTGTCAAAGTGTGAGGCACCCATCGAGATGAAACTTTCCTGACCCGAAGATATTCGTGCAGGATTTTGGAAACTGCTGGCGATCCAATCTAGTGTCGCTTCAATGTTCTTAAATGTCACACGATTGTTTTCGCGCACCAATTTTTCCAAAGCTGCAATGTTTTCCTCATTCATTGCAGTCGCTGGACGCGCGCTCCTCTCCTCATCTTTCATCTAAGTTCGACCTCATCTCAATTCTTGAAACCACCGAAATATTGTCGCACGGGAAGGAACCCACGTCCACGAAGGCCCGTTGCAAACGACCAAGACTTTCAGAATCGTTTAAACCACTTTTAAAGTCATAGAGAATAATTGTGCGATAGTGCTCTCTTTCCAGCTCCATTCTGACAAGAACTAAATGCCACGTAAACAGAGACGAAGAAAATCCTCCCGGCAACATCGCTAAGCCAAGGAAGTTGCTACTAGCACGAGTTACTCGGAAAGGACGCCGCTGTCGGCCAGCTTTATTGGAAAGGCAAAAATGGACCATAACAGTCTGTCTCAAAACTTTCGTAATGACCTTCGTATTATCGCCATTGTAAAATGACCATTCTTGGTATTGGCTATGCTTTTAGGCAACGCTTCAATATTGCCAAGAAGATACTGCTGTGGATCAAACCGGTTACATAACTAGCCACATTTCGAATACCTGGCCCAATCGCGTGGCATGGAGGTCTTTGTTTAAGATTTTCGTGAAAATACAGATTTTTATAAGATGCATTTCAAGATTAAACACAATTGTTTTAAAAGAATCAGAAAAATATTCCTAAAGTGATGTTTTCTTATATCAAGTTGGAAGAAACTTTATGATGCAGGTTGCTCAACGGTGAACCCAGATGAATATCTTGTTGTACAAGCAACGCTCTTTCATATATTTTCCCTCCCACGACTTCTTTCGATTCCCACCGCGTTGCTCGCTTGTTTCCTCTTCCAACAACGTCTCATTGCAGCCTCTCTAGATGCAATCCTCTCACCTCCCCATAGTCTTCTTCGTGGAACAAATTGGGTTCGACTTATTAAGCACCCACGCTCGCCACACCTGCCTTATGAGCATTGTAGAGACTGTGAGTGATGGCGTCACGAAATGAAGACGTGAGAAATTCACGCGCAGTTTAATCACCCGCGAATTACAGTCTAGGGAGAATGCACATCTTGAAAGAGGAATTATCGGAGGTTGAATACTAATGGTGACTTCATTCTATCATTCGTATCATGACGGGCGATTCATTGTAACAAAATAGAAGTAATACCTTGTTCTGCTTTTAGGATAATAGTTTTTTCTTATAGTGCAATAGAGATATCTTAGAGACCCAATAAATTATTTTGAAGACTAGCTGACCCGACAGACATTGTCCTGTCCAAATTTCAATAAATTTGTTTGTGATCGTTTTGTGAATTTGTGAGAAGCTATTTTAAATGTGTAAACTAAGTAAAAATGAGAAATAACGTATTTCTGAGTATCTATCAACGATTGTGGCCATGACTATTCAATTTGAGGACGAGTACATTGAAAAGTACGCCAATGGGAAATTTTACATTCGATATTAATTCTATCGGCAGTACACCGCGCAAATGCTGGAAATGTGTGACGTATCTGGAATGTGATCGCCTTGGAGCCATGCGGTTTTGTTCCAAAATTTAAGCCACAATTTAATTAAGTCAGAATTTTATGTTTATGTCAACCAAATGGTTTATTTTCTTCCATTAAATTTGATTTCATGATTTTTGCAGTTTGTCCGAATTTTCGGACTTTTTCTTGTACTTGTCCCAATTTGTTTCCTGAAAACTTTCCATGACTATAACGAACAAAACAAAAAAAGAATTTCGTATATCTATCGATCGTGAGTTATGGTCTTGAGTTCATACAAAAATCCCATAGAAAAGAGCACTTTTAGTTTTTCCCGAATTTTCCAACTTTCCGGGCAACTTTTCCAATTTTTTTTTCTTTCAAAAATTAGCCAAATCGGTCCAGCCATTCTCAGTTTATGCGCTTACCAACGAACAACTTAAATTGTTATTTGTATAGATAATTTAGGAGTCTCCATTGAAAATTAACAATTTAAGCGGAAACCCTCCCCCCTCCCCAAAATTTATTTATTAGAAAGGATTTTTTTTTTTGTTTTTGGTAGTATTTTTTTGTTTGCAATTAACTTGTAGATATCTGTAAATCGATAAACTCGTACATGAAAATATGTTTATATACATTTTAAAAATATGGTTAGAATACCTGTGCATAATAGAAATATCTACTGGCGTTCAACTTCTGATTTCTATTTCCCAATGACGTATTCATTGTACTAAAACGTGAAGACACGATGCGAGCCGCAAATTGACGTAGAAGGTGATGAATGCTAATATGACGTTTCACTCGCATCTCTTCAAAAGAACGTGAAATGCTAAGAGAGAATGCGAGCTTCCAGGCAGAGAAAACTCAATTGTCAAACACAGGTGAAAGGGGAGCTGACAAATGAGTACTTCACTACCCTAATAGGGAGGGGAAGGTATGTGGTGCAGCATCCCTTTCCCTACCCATTAATAAAGGAAATAACTTGGTTATGTCACAATGGTTTGCTGGAAACAAGGGGATACGAATTGTGCAGATGTGATTAGGCACATGAAAGGAGAACGTGGGAGGTGGAATTAAGCACGGGCTTCTGCTGCGTTTGCAGGACCATCGGTCTGCTAATCAAGAATAAACCAATGCGGTGGGCTTACTTAAGAAGGTCAGATTCTAACTTGGAATCTGATCACATTAAATGGAAATCTGGGCAGGATCTATTGAGATTAAATATAACTTTGCATCCCCATTTCTATTATAATACTATTACTTTTAGTTTTGTTTTCCTCCACTTTGTGACTGATACAAGATGAAGTACGGACTAAGAGCCAAACTTATCCATTTATGTATCGCCCAAGAACTTTCTAACTTCTTTATTATTATTATTTTCTTCGTTATATCCTCGAGTTTCTCCGGATTCTCTCGAAAATTCATTATAACAGTGGCATTGAGTTGCCGAAGCGTGTGTTGTTTCATAGTATGATCAATAATAATTACTATTAATATTTACTACTATTATTATTAACTAATTTAAGTGGAAGTTATGTTCAGACCTGCTCTTCCACCAAACCATGGTTTGGGTGAAGGGATTGCTGAGTGAGATTGTCAGAGAACTCTATGGAGGGAAACCTCAACTGAAAACGCTGTTTTCTGCGGATCGAACCCACGTTCTCCCACTCAGCAGAACGTTAGGAGTGAAGACGTGGCATTGATGTTGCGTGTTGTCCTTGGAATTCTATTTATTTTGTCGATACATGTAATATTTCATTCTTCAGTTTTTGTTTGGCGGCTTTGTATAAGGAAGCTTTCTACAAAATATTCAGATAAAAATTGATTTTATTTCTTTACATTAAAAGTTTTAATAAATCATCATAGTTTGTTTTCTTTAGAAACTTTATTATTTCCTGATAATTTGCATTTTTATAACGAGTCAAATCGACAAAAATGGATCAAAATGAAAACTAAGAATTGGATCCAAGGAAAATAATATTAGTTTGCTAATGAAAAGTCGTTTTACTTTAGTTTTCATGACAACCACGGGATATAACGTTTCGTAGCCTATTTTTAGCAAAGTTATGTTTCAGTAGAAGTAAAACCACTAACTTTCGCAAGTTTATGTTTCTCAATCTTTTTTGTGTTTATTTTTCTACGGAATTACAATTTCAAAATTTTCTGTTAGCGTTTACTGGAAAAAAAGAACCCGTATCAACAATGTAGCTTTCATATTTTTATATCAGCGGAATCACCATTGCGTAACATTTTGTATTTAGAAGCACTTCATCCGTATATTTTTATTGTTTCATCAACATATATGTGCTGCGATGCTACGCCTTCATTCTGAATCACACTACCTCAGCTATTAATTTCTTGGATTCTCTTTTCTCTCATTTTTTATAACGCGATGATCTTGTAATCGTACGTTGGATCTTCATTTTAATTCAGTTTTTAACTGATATGGAATTTTCTAGTCATCGACTTCGCATGATAAATTATGCTCTTGAATGTTGCAATGACTTCTTTTCGTTAGCTGGGAAATTAAGAAATTTTCCATAGATATTTTTCTTTGTGTTGATTTTTCTACTGATCACCTGATGATTTAAAATAATTTCGAGAAAAACTAAATGTAGCTGTAAAATGTTCTTTTGTTTGTGTCTGAAATATTCATTCATATGATGCACTTAGAAATTATATACGTTATTTAAAACGTCGATATATCTCTTGGCCTACATGGTATTCATGTTCTTTCTTTTGTTTCTCAATGCATTCAAAGAAATTCAATTTGGTTAGATGTACGGTGTTCACCATTGAATAAAAAGGCAGACCAGTTCCGTTCTTCCAGTCTCTCTTTGCTTCGTAACTTGAAAGGGAGCGCCCTATTGAACATCGGAAGCCCCTAATGTGGTTACGGACTCGCCTGTCCGAACGAAATGGAACTGTTGAATGAAAACCTATGTGGTGAGTATGACGACACTTTCAAAGAACCACCCTTCCCTTTCGGGGACATGAAACGGTGAAGGGAGGCAGCAACTGGTGTGAAATAAAGACGTAGCGATGGACACGAGAAATGCAAGGGTTGGGCTCAGTAAGTGAGGTGTTCAGTAGTCAATGCCAAATAGCGATATTGATTTTCGAAGGTAGTAATTCTAAATTGCTTTGAATCTATGATTCGCTGCACCAAAGTGGGTGCATGAGAGAAATCTGAGCTTAGCCACCTATGGAAATGGGAAAGAGAGGGATAATCTAAAATCGCGTATCCTCGCGTACTATTTGTGTTCACTATTTGACCGTTCAGCATTGCTACGTTCGGGCTCTAGTTTACCGCGGCGTCCTTCATCTCCTCAACCCCTGCCGTAATATACTGTTAGTCAGTTTTGTTTACTTGAGTTTATTCTTTCTGCTTTTCATGCGTGTCTTTCAATGGATTCAAGCTTGTAATAATATTAAGTAATTTTGTTTATATTTGAGTATTATTTACCAACCACCAGTTGAATTTCAAAAACGAAAGTTATTACTTTCTTAACATTAAATTTTGGATTGAAAACCATTCTTACAAGTTCACTGATATTCTATTATATCATTTGCAGTTCGTAACTAGGAGCGTGGTGCATAACTTGAACCTACTACGAGAAAACGACGAATTTAGAAAAGCAATTGAGGATGAAGATCAGAAATGGAACGTATGTTCAGCATAAAAGGGATTCATTGAAATGGCTATTAGTATTTTCTTCGATTCTTCCTTTCTATCGCAGACTCACCCTTGTTCTCCTTCTATATCCTTCCTGAAACTGCAGCAATCTGAGCTTAGGACACGCCGTCAGCACAAAGCAATATCGATGTGTTGCTCTGTCTCTATACATTTTTTTCTTTATGAACAGAAGTCTACGATAATTTCATTTCATTTTATTGCAGTTGTTGGTAACATCTCTCTCTCTCTCTCTCGTACGTAGTCAGTCGCGGCCGAGGTCGGTCGTGTCTGGGCGTCGCTGTGTTAACGTATGTAGTAATAGTGATGACGCAGGGATTTGCCGAGTGCGATGACTGAAGAGAATACGAAGAGTATCGTTGTTCTGCGTGCAAAAAAGCAATAAAAACTCAAGTTATTTGGTGTAAAGTAAGTAGTTGCGTAAAATTAGTTTTGCACCTTGGTTGTGTGGAAAAACATACGAAGCACGATGGTGACTTGCAGGGTTTTTTTAATTCTTTCCTTATCACCAAAGAAGTTGAAATGAAGAGAGCAACAGGAAAACAAGAAATGAGGAAAGGTCTGTAGGAGATGTGTTTAGTGAAGGTAGTGCCTGTGGTAGGCGACCATCGTCCGGAAATGTACCACCAAACATGGAGGTAAAAATTGACTGGTTAGTGAAAACGATAAGAGAAATGAAAGATGAGGAAACGTGTAGAAATAACATTGGAAGAATTATTAAGGAAGTGATACAGGAAGAATTCCGAGGCATTAGACAAAAAATAGCGGAATTGAAGAACAGTATACAAAAAAGGGCTTTTGCCGAAGGATCAAACGACAATTTTTTCGGTGGTTGTGAACGTGAAAAAGAATGAAAACAATTGTCGGGAAACCAAAAGCGGTTCAAGACAGTGAAACTAAAATGCTAGTGAAAGATAAAAGTTGATATCGCAAATATTGATGTGGGTATCACAAAGGTAGAAAAGGGAGGTAATGGTACTGTTATCCTTGGATGTGAAACTGGAGAAGAGATTAAAAAAAACTAAAAGAGGAAGTACAAGAAAAACTTTGGGATGATTTCCAAGTAGTGGAGCCAAAGCAGGTTACACTAAAATTAAAGATAATAGATATTGATGAAGAAGAAATAAAAGCAAGTGATGCGGATCTGGTGTCTACAATAAAGAAACAATGTAGATTGGAAGAAATAAATAAAGATTTTAGCATTAGAATCTTGGAAATAATTGTAAAAGGCAGAGGAAATGGTACTGAAAACATGAGGAAATTAACAAAGAACGAAGGATCTATAATTATAGAAGTCGATGAGCTTAGACAAGAGATAATGCTGAAAAGAGAAAATTAATGCTGGTTGGCGTAAATGTAAAGTTTACAATTACGCCAGTGTTAAAATATGTTTCAAATGTTTTGTTTTTTTCACATGGCAAGAAAATGTATGAGGAACGCAGCATGCTACAAATGCGCAGGAAACCATGAAACGGCAGACTATAAAGAAGATAAAAAACGATGTATTAACTGTAAGCTAAATGAAATAATAATAATAATAATAATTTGAATATAAACGACAAACATGAAGCCATCAATGTAGAATGTCCGACATATAAGAGATTCCTAAATAAGGAGAAGAAAAGAGCAGGATGGGAGGATTAAGAGGTAAAAGCATAGCAACAACAAAAGAATAAAGATGTCATTATGCATACAAACGCGCAGAACCTTATAGCGCATAGAGATGAAATAGAAAATGCGGTAATCGAAAAAATTAATCCAGTTGTGCTTGTACTGTCAGAGACAAGATTAATGGCAGAAATCGAAGATATTGAAATGAGTTTAAGTGGCTACAATGTAGTTAGATATCACGTGGAAAACAGGTATACAGGAAGTGTGTTGATATATGTGAGGGAGGACATGAAAAGTGAAGTGTTAATGATAAAGAAGATACCAGCAAACTATTGGACTATAACAGTGAAAGTTAATAAAAATGGTTACAATGGTGTGATAGTTTTTCTATTTTTTTCCGAACGATAGCCTAGACTTAGCTCTAATGTTCCTCCATTTCTTTGTTTATGAGATATTAAGAATTTAGTACTTTTTGTTTGTTTTTGCATTTTTTGGAAATACTAATGATAATACCTTTGGTTGTCGTGGAAGACCATTTTAGATTTAGTGTTCAAGTATTACAAATGAGTAGTACTACAATTATTGTTGTAATATTACAATAATATGTTAATATTGGTGCGCTTGCGACCTCTAGCATGAGTATAGGGGATGAAAAATTGTCAGGGAGTTTACGTGTTATTCTGCGTTTGGGAAGCTCTTGTTTTAGGAGTTTAATGTGATGAACAATGGATATATTACGCATTTCGCTGTAAAAGGTTTTGCAAGTTGCAGAAAATGTTCTTTAATTGGTGGAATGCCTAGTTGTGTGTGAAGTTGGGTGTTTGGGGTGTACCAAGCTGCAATAATTATGTTTCTTAATAGTTTATTTTGTGTGGTTTACATTTTCATAATATGTGATTTGGCTGCGAAACCCCAGATTACGCTAGCGTAGGACAGATTTGGTCTGATCATTGTTCTATAAATGTGAAAAACTGGACGAAGCTTTAAGGCGGAAGTAATTTTTGTTCAGATATCTTTTGATTATACTTGCTTTTAGTTGCACTTCTGTGCTTATCAGTGATATTATTATATTTTATTCCTATGAGGTTATGTTCGCGTTTTGGGACGGAGTGTCCTTCGTGGTTCCAAACTGCGAAGCAAATCGGATAGGATAAAGGGAACTTGAAAGGGAAGATCGTGTATCATCTCTCTTTGTTCTATGAACTAATAGTCCCGCCTTAATGTACATTGATTAATACTTTAATATTACTTTAATAAAATTTTGATAGTTTATATTTCTCCCAACAATGTCAATGGTTAAATTGAATGGTTTGGGTTTCCGTTAAATATTGCTGTGAGTGAAATTCCTAAAGCTGTGAATCTGGCGAGTCGCAAAAACACCTTTACTGTGTTTGAAATGAGCATTAATCTCCTAATATATGCACAAACGTTTTTTGTATATCCAAAACAAAATATGTGGAGAAATTCAATTTGTGATGTAAATGTACAATATTTTAATAAATGTGTTCACCCACATCATCGACATTGTAATTGAAAAACGAATTATTTTCCGTTTTAAAATCGAAATGCATTACGTGGACATTAGTCCCTAGTGTACTTTGAAATTCATTTGTTTTGACGATGTTTTAAAAGCACTGATGTGAGACTAATGTGTCTGTAATTTTGTGATACGATTTTTCTTCTCTGTTTGAGTGGTCGATCTATAGTGTTTTTGTGTGTGTTCAGTCATCTGTTTAAGTATGGAATAAATAATCATCTATACAATCATCTCCTCAATCCACCTCAATAAAAACCATTTGCACTGTGTATTTCTTTCGATTGAAGTCTTCTTTTGGCTTCGTTTAATTAACTAGTAAATATTATGTAGAAGCATTCGTAAATGATAAATTTCACATCGATTAGAGAAATCCATATAAGAAAATATTCGTATTATGGAATGAAAATCATGACTGCACTTACATCGAACTTAGATCATTTTCTTAAGTTTTATATCAGTTTATTAAAAGATATTGATGTTGTGTACACTAGAACTTTGCATATCACTAGTCCGACCTCGACTGGTCGGATTGCCAAAACCATACAAATTGCTTTGGCTGTAACTAATGAGATACCCTTGTCACATCCCGAATCTGGAATCAACACTCACGGACGTTCTACCTGCTTAGGTATAACCATGGAGGTAATTGAGAAATTTGCTTCTGGTTGTGTGTAGATTCACTAGGGTAACACAATTCTAATGGAACACGTGTGACACTGTTATTTACATAATTGCGCTTTTCATGAGTACTTTTGGCATAAATTGTTAATATAGGAAAGAAAAGTTGGTTGAAGCAAAATTTGTTGTCTACAACTTTTCTCAAACTCCACAATCCCATTCCAAAATTTGCAGAATTAATTGCAATAATTTTGCTTAAGTTCTTTTCACATTTGAAAAAGATCCATGCAATTTTTTAACTGGTACTTCAATGCATTAACAAGAGTAATACATGCTCCGGTGCGTGCATAGTGATCGGAGATGTTAATTGAACCATTGTATCGCTTTCTCAATGATGGGTAGTACGACTTCCATTTAGTGCCTTTCCCGAACCCTTATACATAAACGGAATAAATTTTTATATTATTATTAGATATAAATTTACCAGAATGTAATTTAGACCTCTTTTCATTTCTAAAGGGGAGGACGCTTTCTTGTCTAATCAGGTTAATAAAAAGTAATTCGCTTTTACGAGAGTATTTCAAAGAGCATGCCGACAAATGTAATAACGCAGGTCAATGACCCGCCAAATTGACCTGCAATTTACTTTCTCCTTTTAAGCTATCTCTTCCACACACCGTCTCTCTTTCATCCTTCAACCGAAAGCCTTTTGTCAGCCAGATAATTTGTTATGAACTCTCGAATGCCTCTCAACTATCGATTTCCCTGCCATCAATCGACTTCATTCCTTCAATGCGCGAGTCGGTCGGACTGACGTCCTATTCACACATCCAGATCATGCATCTTTTACACCTGTCGAATATGCATGAGTTCATCCATCTTCTATACTCCAAGTGTACTTGGGATGATATGGGTAAAGAAAAATGCGTGGAAAAAAATTCATAAATATTGTTGGATGATAATAAAATCCTCTCAAATCTTTTATAATCACTTGGTTCATCAGACGGTATTATACAACTATTTTTTTTGTTTTGCGCATGTATAACTAGTATATGGAAATTATTGATTGACGGATCATTTGCAATAGTTTTTGTGATTTTGGCGGACCGCACGATAAGGCACTTCCAAAAAGGAATTCCGTAACTACCCGAAAAGTGAACTTGAAACCACCAATTAATTTCTTTTATTGGATTTTTTAAAATAACTTAACAGTCACCGCGCTGCGCTCTGTGGCTGCATTCTCGATCAAATTATTTCTGAAAATATTTCTTTTCGCATCGATACTGAGTTATTAATTTAAATGTCATCATCGTCTCTCATGGCTGATTACTATTTAACAAAGTTTTATCTTGCAGGAAACGTAGTATAGGAATTTTCAATACACATTTTTGTGCGTGTGTCCATTTACAATTAGTTTTTCGTCATGTGGGAATGGGAATATTACTTTCTGAATACGGCGGCTATTTCAAAAGCACCGTGAAAAAAGGCAAACGAAAATTAAAAGTAAACAAAATTACTTAATTGCAATTAAATAATTTTAATTTAGTTGCTTTTTGCAATTTAAATATAGAATAATAAGGACAATGATTTTATAATAAAATAAACACTGTAATATTGACGTGAATTATTTGACTAGCTTACACTGAAGGTACTACTTTAAAATCTATAACAAGAAACATGGATTTAGTAGGCTATCTACTTGGATAGAAACCCGGTGACTGTGAATACGTCCAAAACAATAGTAACCTACAAAAAAAAACAAAAAAAAACTTGTCTTATAGCGACATTAATTTGTAGTTCAACATCGCTAAGAAAGTAATAACAAATTTCAATATAGAGAAATAAACAAAAAATTGCAATTGCAAGTGTTATAGGACCAATAAATTCTGAATTTAGAGAAAATGATAGTGTATGTTGCCAGTGTTTGAGAAATGCGATGAGGATTACAGATTGACCCTGGAAATATCATTGTGCATCGTCCTCCGCCCTCATAAGCTGTTTCGGCAACCGCTGTCAATGCGGCGTAATTAGCACGTAACACCATCAAATTCACCTGTCACACTTCACGCTGTCTCCGGGCTCCACGAGGATTTGATGGTGCCTAGAATATCAAATCCTCGCAAATGGGGAATAATTCAGGCAATGTGCATTCATTTTTACGTAATCAACATTGTAATTTTGATGACTATTTGTAGGAATGTTAAAAGTTCATTTTTTTTTATTATTCGTCCAAGAAATCAAAATGAGAAACATGAAATGATTTTTGAGGTAAACAAAGTATTAAAACTTTGATTTGGGTCTTGCATCACAAATACTGATCTTATCCATAGTATTTCAAATCGTAGTATCAGTTTGTAAGTTGTAGTATGACAAATTATTCCACTTGTGTGTAATATCAGTTCTGTAAGAGAATTTTCTAGCGAACAATAGTTTTAAATTTAACGCAAAATAGTAAAAATTTAAAATAATAGATACTTTTGTGTAAAAAATAATGTATATTTTCGATAGATGTAGTATTCAAGTCTCCTTTATACCTACACCGTCATAAACAAAACAAAAAAACAACAACCTGTCGTTCCTTATTTAATGAATTGTGTCCTTTAACAATATGGCAAACATATAACAATTTTGGAGATGTTCAGGTCAGTAACAAGCGTTTGTCCCAACTTCTCTAGATTTGAGGTAAAATCAGTCCAAAGCACAAAAAAACGAAGTTAACGAATTAGAATAATATCTCTCAGTAATTCAATTCGTGGACAAAGGGGTAGGATACATTTCAATACAAATAAATGAACATTTGAGTATCTAGGGAGAATCAAAACCACTACTTCATTTTAAAAATTTTCAAACAATTTAGTGGAATTTTTTCCTTTTTCTAGACTAATTTAAAGAGCTACACTGGTTATTCAAGCCTTTCAAGTCTTTGAAAGTTGACAAAATATGCATAACTTATTTGATCTGATTTTCATTTATTTTTCTAGGACCTCTTTTTTTCAATGACAATACTGGATCCTGCTGGCGTCACCCTCAGAAAATCTACCATAGAAGCCCCTCTTCCAAACTTCATGCGTTACTAAAACAAGCTAAAATCTTTCATAGCATTGTTCAAAATTCATTACGTTTCTACAAAAGCGATGAATGCTTACTTCGTCTAACATATTGTTGATTCAATGCAGTATTATATCTAATAGGTTTTTATTGCGATTTTTAAAATACTATTTATGTTATATGGACATCCGCTTGCTTTCGAGTTTCATTATTTATTTTGATTGACGACAACTTTACTGCTCGTTATTATTTTTATTCATAAAATACAGGTTTTTTGCGTATGCAATGGGGAATAAACATTATTAAGTTCCAACATTTCATTCAATTGCTATAATATATCTCTAATAATTTTTATAACATTTATTTATTTTTATAAATAACCAGCATTTTTGTAAATGCCGTCCTTAGGGATTACATAAACAACGATTTATAAAGCTTTGGAGCGATGTGTTGTTAATTCTAAATTACGAACTTTGTCAAGTAATTTATGAAAAACCGATATTTGCATTACACATTAACATGTGTTACAGTAATTGGTGTACATTAACTTCAAAAGGGTTATATTGGTCGCATAAGTATGTGCTCAATCACCGTTCGTCATCTACCCTGAAAAATAGGGATGAAGAAAAATTGCATTGATCAGAAATACTGAATACTATTAGTGAGAGTCTCCGTGGGTTTTTTGTGTGGAGAACATTTTTGTCTCGTTTTTGCTGAAACACTTGACTTTAGTTCATTCTTGTCCGGGCTTTTCTCCGGTTTTCCTTCGGGTAGAGGCGAATTTTTGATACAGGCTCTCTATGCTCCTGTCTAGTGGCGGTGTTCATTGAAATAATAAATCTCGAATTTAATGTTATTTTAGTATTTACGATTTATAAACAACATTTTCCAAACAAATTATTGTTTGATAAAAGTGCGAACTTCTGAAAGATTTTTTTTTTGTGCTTTACCAACAAATTTGTATTCAATATTCTTTTAATATTATAACATGTACTGAAATTTTTTTTCCTATCTTAGGAGTATGCTAAAATATTAAATCCTCCTTTGCCTTAGGAGCTTTGATCGGATTTGATGGGATGGTCCCTTGCTTGCTTCCGGAGAGTAAATTAGTTTATTATCCTCCACGTGGTCGCACGCAGTTTGTACTGGTTTTTTGACTATACATGCTATATTATTATTATTAAATTTATTATTAATACCAGAGATTATCCTGACAACGGTTGCATAGTTCTAGCGTCTTTGTTTCCATTAATCTGTTGTGTGAGAGAGAACTGGTTCCATCCTGCGCTTGGTTAAATGGTGTGTCATCAGCGTGAATCTTCTCTCGCCCATTCCACTTTAGTACGAGTCTGCTCGAAGTCATGAGACTCTTTAACGGTCTCTCATTTCTCCTTCCCAAATCTTGTTGTAAGGTGGAAGAACAAGTGTGACATCCTTATCGCCGCATCGAAAAAATAATGAATGAAATAGGTAAATAATAATAATAATAATAATAAATAAATAAAGAACCTTTTTAAAAACTAGCTTTTATTTACGCCATGTACTAAAACGAATGAAATAAGTTTAGGTTTAGATTAAGGTAATGTAATGCCAAATACTAATACCTCCATGCATATTTCACGTTGGTAGATCCTAATAAAAATAAATGCTCTTTCTATCTTTATCGCGGAAAAGATTTAATATTTTATGTTGACGTATTTGTCTTCAAAAAGACTAAAACTACTGAAAACGTTTAAATTTGAACTGAATATAAATAAATAACTTAAAATTATCCGTGTGATACACCTTCCGATGGCATCCTTTTGAAAAGCGATCTTAATGGTATGGTAAGAAGTTACTCTGCTGTCTTAATGATAAGATAAGTTAAAATGAAAAGGCGTTGGTTACGCAATTCGTTATACGTATTTATTTAAAGATGTTAAATTTCAGTTCAATTGTGTTCCATTTGACTCTAACATACTAATAGATCAAGTTAAATAAGAGCTTGTAAATATGAAATAATAATTCAGTAACTCAGTATTATGTACATCATTCACTTTGTTCTTAATGCATCGTTCATTTACATCATTCAGGTTTTCTTTCGTAGTTTTTTTATCGACAAATAGAGAACGCTATTCTCCTCATATACAGTTCAATATCATATATATCGGAAACCGTTAAGATTTTGGGGGTAGTGTGGGTTCCCTCTTGGATATATGGAATCGGTATTGAACCGTTCGTCAATTTAAGATAACCTTTTATGCAAAGCATTGGATTGACATCGGATTGATTTGTAAGGTTCCAGTTTTCTTTGTATACAGCATGTGCTGAGGCACTGTCCCTCTTAATACGTCCAATTCTCTGTATAACTTTGAGCCACACAAGTCTTTTGGTGATCGCAAAGGAAGGAAACATCTGCCAGTGGAGGGGTACTATTTTTATATCACTTATGAATGACCAATTTTCAGGAATATACTGAACAACGTTTATAACGTATATTGAGGGAAAATATTTAAAGAATTTGTTTAAAGTGTATCTGATTCATGTAGTTTAATTAGTATTATTAATAGTTGTGTAAAACAACGCTGCTAGGAGCTTTATAGGATTAAGACTCCATCCAGTCTTTGACCCTTTTGCTAATATAGTATGACGTAAAAGTCAATAGCATCAATGAGTCTCAAGAATTAAAATTCTCGGTTATTTGCGTACATTTGATAAAATTTTATTTACTATTCTAATCCGTGAATTACGCGTAAAGATTTTCTTCAGTACTTCTTAGAGTTTTCTTTTTTTTTCCACTTTTTTTTTTGTAGCATGATACCAAGAGAGTCTCGGATCGATACTCTAGGAAAAGCAAGTTTCTAAAGCCTGATCCTTCATGCAGCTTTGTTACAAATAGGAAAGTACGAAGAGCTTTCTTTTTTTCTTTCTTCCATCATCTTCTCCTTCTTCTTTTTCGTCTCTCGCTCTTCTTTCCCTTCCGGAGCTTTTCGTGAGTCGACGTGAGTGGGTGACTGTAGCTGCTCTTGCACCAGGCTGATCTCCGTCCCCAGTCGATACGAATACCATTTGTCTCCATTGGACCATTGTTCCAGATGCCTTTGCTTGCTCTCGTATGGGCTACTTCTTCTTCCTCCACTCTCTATTAGAGCGACGAACAAAAGCTTCTCGGATGCGGGGTCTTTTGTATTTCAAGGAAGTGTTTTCGATAAGTGAGGTCAGTCATCTATTGTAGGGAGCGAGCGTTGGAGAAATTCTGGAAAATAAATCCTTTTATGAACTCTCAATTCGAAAATAGCTTGTCAAGAGACCCAATTTAGGTCTCGAATGAAATTTCATTTGGATGCAAAATTTTGAACTAGTATAATTGTAGTGTGTAACGGATTTTACTTTATATCCCAATGTGAACCTTAGTTTTGCTTATGATTGTCATGCAAAGATGATAAATACGAGTACTTTTTGTATCACTTTGGAATATTACTCATTCTTTGTCCTTTGGTTATGTTCCATGATGTAGAAAACTTGTTTGAACTTGAAGCGTTATGTGCGACTGTTAGACAGCGATTTATTGCTACGTACAGCTTCATAAAACCATATATCTCGGTGTATTTCACGTTTATGCCCTCGCAATCGCCGATAGAAATACCTTCCAGTTGGCATGAGACGTTGGTATGATAGCATTCAATTCGCTTGTAATGAAAGATCAGTTAGGACGTGTGTGCAAATGTACGAAATAGGAATAAATTTATGTACACATGAAGCATTATTTTGATTTCTTTATATCATAGCACTCGTATTCTAGATGACTTAGCTCTTCAATTTGTATAGGACTATTCTCTCATAAAAATTCATTGCGTTTACATCTTCATCGAGACTTAAATTGTCTTGCATCAAATGAAAATTTAAATATTTTGGTTTTGTTTATCACACTCGTTTATTTTGCCAGATAAATCAATTGAAACGTATACAGAATTTTTACCATACATATGCAACAGAATAATGTATTCAGTTTAATATAACTTTCATTTCAACGTCCCTTAGAGTTATTCTCTAAATATTATGGAATATTAAACTAAAAAATATCATCTCTTTTATTTCTACTTATCAATCCTCCTCATTAAAATGCGGAGATGACTCCTTGATTTAAAATAACTTAACAACGTTTTGTTTTGCGATTTTCATTTTTGTGGTTGATAACTCGATCATGTTTTCTTTTCTGGGAGTATTCTACATGTCACACCGAAGAGGCCGATTTTTCTGAGAGGCACCCACACTTACAACGCAGCACCCGTGTCGAATCTTTGGTCACAGATTACGTCCTTGAAATCAGTGAACACCGAGAAAACTCTATGAATAATGTATATGGATATTGAAGTTTCCATGAAATACCTCCCAATTTTCCGAGTTATATTAATAAATACTGTCGCACAGATTCTTTTACAGTAATTTGGTAATCATTATGTACTATTATTGGTATAATCTACATGTTTAAAACCCTTTAACGTTTGTAACTAATATTGTTGGAGAACTATTGTCCATCGTCTTACTAATATATGTAACGCACGTTGTAAACATCTACGTGAGAAATCTGGGTTTAACTAATGATTGCTTTTGCATCTCTCGAAGCGCATTAAAGCTGTTGCAATGCATCATTTCGGGGGAAACCACAGACTTAGATGTTGTTAACGTGAGACGAATTATCACATGTGATTATCGACACCTCCCAAGTTGGAACGCGTGGTTAAATCCCCAACCTGTGTTCCTCTCTGCAAAAGGGGATTGTAATTCCAGTAGCTGCCGTTGCGTTGCGCAGGCGCCCACCCACCATTTATCCCTTTCTAGCCCACCTGGCGTCCTCTCCCTCTCTCCACGCATTTGCACACTTCCAGACTAAAATCCACCTCCGCTGTGGATACGTGTGTGGAAGGGAAGACACGAACTCGGTGGCCAACTTCGATGTCATTTCCATTTTAATGTTGCTGTGGCAGGTGAAAACGCTATGCGGGATAACCGAGGTGCAACTCTGCGGTGGATCAGTCAAGGGTGTATGCAATTCAAGTATTCATTCTTTCGAGAAGAGTTCAAACTTTGTAATATCATTTTAACATTAGATTTGGAAGCACTAAAATTGCATTTTCATAGAAATATAATTTAAAATCTCTAGAAACGTTTATACAATACCATTTTAAAAATTTGAAATAATGAATTTGTTTAATGATGTTTCAGGACTCGCCAACATGAAAGTCTTTAGAGCCCATGAAATAATGAATTAAGCATATTTTTTTACAATGTTCGAAACTTGAATGTTCCTCTTCTCTTCTGTATACCTGCAACATTAGTCTTGTAAAACGTATCAGACGATGTGTGATCCAAACTTCGTGCAAACTGCCTTCGCTGTATTTTCGCAGAGTAATTTGTGAGAAGACTGTAATAACGCCATCTTATCCCTTAACTCATCCAACATAAGAACAGTCATTAAAATAATTGCGGAAGATTATACGGTTCACTCTCCGTTAATTAAATAGCTATTCTGTTATGTGCCTGTGATGGAGTTGGACAGTTTACCTGCCTCATATTCTTTGTCGAATGATCGTTGTCACGAATTTCAATGCGTGAGCCACTAACCTGGTTATTTATTTCACTACTATTTGTGCTGTGGTCATAAAAACTAGTAGTATTTGATTCACATATTTCATTTCTAACAATGCTTTCAAATACTGGTGTTCAAAAATATTTTTTTTACCTATTTTAGTATTGTTTTAATTTATTTTCAACAGACGGCTTTCGAAAACCATCGAGTTGTCGTGAAACGAAATTTATTTGCATATATTGCGACACCCGCTCCCGATTCCCTATAGTAAGTATGCCAGCAACATACGTTTGTTCTTGTTTTGCTGCATGCGCCATTTACACATCCTGCTGCTGATACACGTGTCTTGACGTCATCGCTTGAATGTCTCTGGAAAAGCATCTCAGCACGCGGAACTTACATCACGTGTTGGCCTCCGTCATATACATTTCTGTGGTCAAGTTTAGCCAAACATGGAGATCTGAAAAAGAAAAAAACACGAACTTTGGACATGAATGTGCAGTAAAAGAAAAGAGTTGCCTGTANAAACATGGAGATCTGAAAAAGAAAAAAACACGAACTTTGGACATGAATGTGCAGTAAAAGAAAAGAGTTGCCTGTACTGAATTTCTTGCTATTCGCTTTAAACTCGCGTTGACTTTAAATTTCTCGGTAATATGTTTTGAAAATGTCATACAATATTTTCAACAGTATCGTTGAACGTCAAGAGTCATCCTACAGCATCACCGTGTTCATAATTGGTATCTCCTAATTATTATTCATTCAAATAATTTCATTTTCATTCTTATTCCTTAGAGCATAATGGCTCTCGTTCCGCTTTATCGACATTTTCGTTGTGTTTTGGGAGAATTAATTGTAGTATACATTGCAATTTCTTAATGATAATGCAATTTTATTTTCTCTTTCGTGTGGAAAACTTTTAGTGACTGGACTTGATATAAAGGATGTAAATGTTGAATTCATATGCTGGAAAGTGGTTCTCTTGCAGACAACCTCGAGCCTGCTGTCGCATGCTTGAGTTTATTCTCCAGCGTGCAAGCAAGCACAATTTACATACAATTGGTTTCGGCCTCATATAAACCCCTTATGTAGATCACGACGTCAGGATATATTTCCACTTCACATATTACTAATATTCCGCACCTTATATCATCGTGAAAATTTTATCTACTTCTGTTGGAATCAATTCGTAATATCTGAAATGATCTCGAAATATTTTTATAAGTTCCTCGGACTTGTGTAATTGGAACATAAAAATGTTCATTTATACACGCTCCGTTGTGTTTCGAGGTTGGAAAATGAAATCATAAAACCAAAACACGTGACTCAGGAAAATATTAAAAACAGCTGGAGAAAATAGAAGAGAAAAATGCAGTTATTTCTCGCTGACTCGGAATTGCAAATGTATTTAGAAAATGAATGCGAAAATTGAAACGAGTAAATGACTCATTTCTCTTCGAGGACGTAGCCAGAATTTCCAGCAGAAGGGGACAAGGTCTTGATCTATTAGATTCGACTTCTCTGTAATAATTGCACGTAAAAAAACGTAAGACGTTCCTAGAGCTCGGGGAGCTCGCGAGATATTTTATTAACCTGCGTGGAGAGAGGACGGTAATCTTACAAAAGACTGGAATGCCGGCGATATCGCCACACATACTTCTTATATCAGATAATACGAATTAATAAAATGTATACATTAGCAAGGTGAATTTATGAATTTATTCCTATTCAAAAATATGTACAATAAACTTAGAAGATGTAAATTGGAATATGCGTTTGGTCGGTATTGCTATGTCATATCTATGATCAATGATATGATGAAAGATATGATCAAAGGTTCTCTCAATGAGAACCTATGTCATAGATATATGATCATAGTTGAACTATGATCAAAGCTTGTGCATTACACGGTCATATTTTTGATCATAGATCTAGAAATATGACTGTGTAATACCGATCTTAGCCACAATTGCCGGTATACGCGACTAACTGAATCGGCTACAAAATAATATCGAGAATAATGTTTCTTAATAATGAAATAGACAGAAAAATTGCTGCTACGTTTAACAGAATGGTTTCTAAAAAAAACAAATTAAGATTACACATACTAATACAACTGGACTTTTTTTACTATCAGTAACCTGTATTTGATGGTTATAAAAAGAAACATTAAATTAAATTAATTTTACTTACTAAAGAAATTAATCAACCTCACATAATCGTCAGTTCATATCAGTCTTCCATTTTACTTATTTTACTTCTAAAGCGGCTTTGAAGTACAAATAATATACAATTCACCAAAATAATTTCACATGAGTGGTATTGTATATTAAACACAAATACAATAACTTTGAAACTTAATCTTTTAAATATACTGAAAATAATAAATACTAGGGAACTTATATGAAACCTGGAAATTTGTATGGGAATTCTTTTCTGTTTTTATAGTTTTTTTATTACGGGAGGAGACGGTACAAATACCCGTCCCTGCCTACCACCCTGACTACTCACTTGTTCCTATTCTCTCTCTCTCTCTCTAATCGTATACGTCATAAAATCTCATGACATAACGTGGTTCCCCCTTCGTTGTTATACGTATCTGCCTTGGTGGAGCCTTCGTTTTGGCGTAGTGCCATCATCATCACGCCGCGTTCTCGAAGCGCGCTTTGGTGGTCGGGAGGAGCCAGAGATCCAGCGGTTTTCACGCGCGGTCGCCCGCTCGAGTGGAGGCGTAGAGGCGGAGACATGGAGTGCGATCTGTCGCCTTCACGAAGCTCTGTCCCGGAGGCGAGTGCACTCAATGATGGTGATTTATTAAAGAGGGTATAGGGCATGCGTTCTTTGAAGGTTGCTCCGTGTCACGGATTTAACGACGGAACCACATGCCCCTTTTCCATGTTTTCTCCGAGGAAATTCTTTTGTAATAGTTTCACTTCGTCCTTGCCAACAAAATGGTCGGAAACAAATTGCCGTAACGTATGATAATATTACGTACTTATGAAATGACTTTTATGTGTTTTATTAAATACAATATTTGTTGGAATGATGTTAATACTATAACACGTGTCGAACTATTTTTGTTGTTAGGTGTATGTTGAAATGTTACATTCGCCTCTACCTTAGGGCCCTTGATCGGAATTGATGGAATGGTCCCTTGCTTGCTTCCGGAGAGTAAATTAGTTTATTATCATCCACGTGGTCACACGCAGTTTGTAACTGCTTTTTTGACAATAAAGTTTATTTGTGTGTACATTTTCGCGATATAATAATACGTAGCGTTGTTGAGGGCTGATTCATCAACACTGAGAGAAAACATTAGAAATTGTAGACTTGAAATTGCCACGTGTTTGTTTTTGTATTGTAGAAACTGACTATGAACAGACGTTTCGAAAGAAATGCGAATTTTAAAGTGGTGATAAAGGATGAAATGCGTTTCAGGAATTTTCTCTACACCTCAGAATAATTTGTATTTGTATTGAATCGCATTTGTATGTATTCGGGCTATTTTTGTCTTCACCGAATTATAACGAGGGTAAACAGTATCACAGCCGTGAGATGCGGGACCCCATTATATTATATTTGGATATTTAAAATTGATTATCAATTATAGTTCACAACTTCGTAATTTTTGTACACATCTTTATAATTCAAACTGTTCCTTATAACCTATGCAAAAACTAGTTCTTCCATATCGTTTTCCAATTATCTGGAGAACACTGCTAATATTATTTATAGTCCTGGCAGGGAAAAAAGAGTTATGAGATGTAACTAATGTAGCGAAAGCGCTGTGTTGTCAAATGTCTGCTACAGGAGGGCTGGCTTAGCTCCACCCATTCCAGAAGGCATGCCGTGACACGCACACAAAGGTTGCTCTCGTTGAAATGCTAACTTCAGGCACTTTACTTTCATCCAAAGGTTAGAGATCCAGCCCACTCCCTGCCACGGTTGGCATATCAATTACTGCCGGTTCTACGAATCGGCCGAGGTATGTGTTTAGCATGCAGATGTAAACTCGCTAAGATTTTGCTGACTCGAGTAAAACGCCCACGTGTCTATAGCGAGAGGAAGAGTCGATAATATCGAACTACATTTAGCTCCTTGACTCCCCCGTCATTCCTTTTCTTTTGCTGCGAGCACTTTTAATAGTACGTATCTTGTTCCTAGAGTTGGTTTATTAAAAGACGTATCAAAACACATTCTTATTGTTTTAAAAATGGAACTCTGTCGGATGGATTAATTTATTGCCTCAAGATAGTAAAGTCTATTAGTTCATCTTGAATGGAGAGCGAAATGTCATTAAGTTTCTATTATTTCTTAGCATCCTGAATTACTTTCTTTGGAAGGAAAGGAACGTCAAATCACCTACTGCTGTATGATTTTTTAACGACCCATTGTATCCAAGGAGCGATAAAAAAATTGATGAAAAGGGAGAATCACAAAATGGAAAGGATCTGGGACTCTCGTAATATTTGCTCGAACATCAAAACTGGAATTATTACCTTTAAAATATCTATTGAATATCGAAGTTTGTGAAATATGATACGGACAAAAATGTTGTGTATGAATTATTACACTTTCAACATTATTCTCTATTTTAGGTATATCCGCGTTGAGTTTACAACTATTCACGAAACTTGGAAATATTCACCAAAGCATTTCCTATTTGTAGGTTTATTTGTGTAGGTGGAAGATGGTCTTGCTGACTCCAAAAGACAAGATCTTCCGCCTTGAAACCACATAAATAATTGTATATAATGCAGGNGTTCTCATTGTCTTCAGTCAAGTGATGTGGTTGCAGTTTCCGTTAGAACAGTATTTTCCCCAGTTTTTGGTGAATTATTCTTGCAAGGAATAATTAAGTTCTGTTAATGTATGAAAATCTTAATGTCATTGCGTTCCTACTTCCACTTGCTATGTTTTAGTTGGTTTCTTTTTTTCGCTATATTAAACCGCTACTTNTTAATTTAAAGTCAAATGATTCAAAATTTTACGCCGTAAGGGTATGAAAGATTCATCGCCAGTGAATACAGAATGGTTCAAACTATCATTTTAAACATTTTTGGGGTACTTTAGCCTAGTCGCTCTTAAGACTATGAGAATTAGGGAAACAAAACTAAAACCTGTAAGCAGAAATGTGGAGGAAGATAAATTCGTACTTCATCATATGGTTTATTATTCGTGCGGTTTTTTTTGTGAGCTATTTTGTAGGCCGTCCAAGAAACCCACTCAAGTATTTTACATATTTACGTAAGGTCGACTCAGTCTGGTCATTCAATTCGATATTGGGAATTTCCGAATCTTGGGTTTTTAAACTAGATACTCCATTTCTAAATCTTAGAATCAACTGCAGTTTTACTCCAGCGAATATTGTTTTTACTGTTATCTCTTGCACGCTCTACTGTGTTTTCAAAGGTTGTTAGTTTCAATGACTTTTAGTGTTTAAGGATGATAACATCTCAAACTAAAAGATGATAAATATGAACAATTTTCTCCTTTCCTATCATATTATTTTAATATTTTAATCGGTCTTGTAAGTGGATTATTTGTTTTATTTCTACGCGCAATAAAATATGTAATAAGTGTTCTTATAAGGTCATGTAAAATGATACAGTTAATAGTAAATAATTATATCATTAAAAAAGTTACCTTACGTGTAAAACGGTACATTAAAGTACAATTAATCGACTATAAACTGAAAAAAATGAATCCTGGAATAAAAAGTATCGACAAATTTACGATGTACCATAAAGCATTATCCAGTAGTGAATGGAATAGTTGACGAAATGTCCCATACTCCCCGTATTCTATCCCCCCCCTTTTTTGTGGTTTTCTCTTGAGGCGAGTTTTAGTGATAACGGGTCAGAGGTGTTTGATGTGCTGTAACCACAGATCTCTTTTTGAGAATTACGTCGGTATTCACCATTTCACAAAGTCGTGCTGATGCCGATGAAAGGACTGAGCAAGAGAGAGGATGAAGAGAACCTATTTAGAATGCATGTTTCGTTTCCTTCTGTGTCGGGTGAGAGCTACAGTTGTTGCTGTTGCTTTTTTCTTGTATGGTGTATCTACAAGAGATATGAGGATGTTTTCGACTCGAGGAATGGGATCAGAAACAAAATCTAACGGTAGTCGTTTTCCGGATTTGGAACTCTTGTGGGGAATTTCTCCACCTCGACAATTCACAAAAAAAATATTGATTACTTTTACAAAACAACAAATATTGATTGCTTTTGTGCCTTAGATGAGCATTAGGACTTTATTTAAGAAATTAAGGATCTGTGTTAGAAAAATAAATTGTTTATAATATATGTTCAACTATAATTCTTCATTTTTCGACTTTTGAGATACTAGCCAGTTTGGGTTCTTTACTTTAACCACGTTAATATCATACCCCAACACTGCACTACGTTTTTTACTGAGTATCTATCGCAGTGTTTACCTGAGGATGTTGTGCCAGTGTCATAAACTGTAAAGTGGATTGGAGGCTGTCTGGTCTCATCCCTATGACAATACGGTGTACATTGTAGTGATGGATTCTATGCATTTGCATTATTCGTCTCATCAGAACTCTTCCGAATTCGAAAAGGCTTCAGTCCCAACATGTGCGAATTTGATGGTACTCAATCTATTAAGAACTAAGGGAGAGAATTATTCTGGTATTAATTGAAAACCTGGATCTTAATCCACGACACAGAAGTTACAATCCTTGAATTTTTATGCAGTAACTGATATTATGAAAGCTGAAAACTATAATGTGAAGAGTATACAAGACCTTAATCCTTTAAATACAACTGAATTATATAATCAAAATTAATCATGTCGTAGAATGAGTCGTGGGGTCCATTGGGAATGAACGTCGAAACTGGCGTAGTGGCTCTGCCGAAAGTGTCGATTTAAAGCCGAAAATCTATTTTAAGCATCATACATCTAATTACTCACCTTGTGTGTGAGTCGACGATCTTATTATCCTCACACTGGTTGCTGAACTGTGCAGTTGTCTATTCTGAGACATCTATGTCCTTATAAATTTACATAACCAGTATTCCTTTTATAGTTGTCCAAAATTCAAGAAGAAAACCCATTCGTACCAGGTTTGTCTTATTAATATATTAACACTTATTAATGTTAATTCACTTATTAATATAGTTATTTGAGTTTAGAAAATCAAGATGGTTACATTTGACGGGTCAGGATGTAAATTAATATTAAAAATCAATATTATTTTTAAGTTAAATAGAAGATTAAAACTGAATCTATTCAAAATAAGTACGATTTTTATTTTCGGAGAGTTGTGTCGCCAATGCCCTACACTGTCCTCCAGTTGTAGACGTTTTATTACACACCAGTTGTAATAAAATGTACTACATTTTCCAATTTTTTATCATTTGATGACATATTAAGTTTTGTATTATATATTGAATTTTGATGTAACATATTTTGTAGCTCTGATGAGATCTCAACACATGGAACGAAACGTAAGCCGATGTAATATATGTATTAAAACAGTCTCGAAATTTTTTATTTTTCCTCATGGTCACTACCCATTGCATTGTATTATGTTAATAACGAAACACGAGACAGTCTCCACCTACAATTATTGTTATTTATTTCTAGTGAGCTATCATACACTATATTACTTTGGTGTATCTACGTTTGAAGAGTATCAACACTGACTTATCTTGGTATGTTTTCATGGTTGTTAGAAACATAAAATATTAACGAACATATGATACAGATCTTTTCCCATTCCTTTGTTTAGATAGTCTATTTTTATTCCAATTTTATATTGAGTAATCATAATTTCAAAATTAACTCAAAAGTCCCATGGTCTTGAATGATATGACTTCCTTCAAGTGATATTTTGTTATTGCATTTATAATTTGGTGAGTAAATTATTATTTTTAAGAGTTGCATGAAACAATTATAATTTCAAATGTATGGTTCTTACATGAACACATTTCCTAATAATAGAAAAAAGGCCAAAAATGAAAAAAAAATAGTTTCGTAACCTGGTTGAAATGTGTAGGGAAAGCAGCCCATGCTTCACGTTGTTCCCCAGTTTGCTGAAAATAGGGACTATATGCAGATATTTAGAGGGAGGGGGCAGACTTGTTTCAAAAAATTTAATGTTCTTTAAAAAAAATTTACATTTATTTGGTCTTACGTTTTATATGTTTCACTTATAATTATTTAACAAAAGAAAGAATAGAAAATATTATGATATAGTATCACCAATCTTTATTATTAATATAAATTAAAGCGAAAGTTTTTTCGCTGACGTAGTTAACATCTTCAGACTCTTTATTCAGCAGAATATTTTGGCAAATGCAAACGTTTTGGCATTTGCCAAAATATTTTGCTGAATAAAGAGTCTGAAGATGCTGACTACGTCAGCGAAAAAGCTATCGCTTTAATTTATATTAATAATAAAGATTGGTGATTCTGTACCACAATATTTTCAATTTATTGATCATACCAGTCAATATGCTGCGTACTATACATTAGAGAAAAATTAAGAATACTTTGAACAGATATCGTGTTGTTTACTTGACAAATATGAAAATTAACAAATTGGCGTGTGTATGTGTGTGCGTGGGGTGAGGGGGAGAATTGCTCCCGAAGTTCCTCTCCCCATTATGACCACGCATCTACCTGTTACCTGAAATAACATATCGTTGAATCTTCCAAAATTCTGGATACCTTGAAAAGCTCTATCGAGGATAGATTTAATTGAATCGATCGGTTTAGATATTAGGGATTCTGAATGAAAAGGGATATTTCAAAGAGGAGACTCATCAGTTCCTGGAATGGATTAAACGCATGAATAAGTTGTGGGTGTTGAATATCTGCCTGTAATTATCTCATGTCAGTCGTAATATTATTTTGATGCTAATTCACATCAAAGAATGTTTTGCTCTCAATCGATCGTGCATCGTTACTTTTGATCACATATGTAATTTTAAACTATTGATCTCGAAGTAAAGTTGATTCGCCATGTTCATGTGTATTTCATTACAGTCATATGGATTGCAATCCCAACGTATGGTATATTTCGTGTTGCTAAAGTTAAGTGTTACTCCAGGGGAACGTCACGTATCGACTGCTTCTATTTTATTCGTAGTGAGACAAGCTTCCGACCGGCGGTGGGGGTCATTGAGGGATTACGTCAGCATCAAAGCGGGCGTGTGAGTTTGACGAGAGGGTGGGGGAGGTCGAGACACGATTCTTACGTACCCAGGTGAAGCGTGTAACTGCAGTGTTCTTGTCTAAGACTTTATAAAATGATGATATGCGAGATCACTATGTTAAAAATAGTATATAAGCATTTCAAGAATTGGTCAATGTTATTTGATAACGACCTTTGTTATCCCATTAATTAAGATTCTGGTATTGCCCTGACAATTAGATGACTCGGAATATGCAACACGGAAGTAAAACCAATAAATTGTACGATATCTTTTACTGCTGTTCGGGGGTGGGGGAGGGGACAAAATATCTTACGTAGTGAAACAAGGTTGCCCAAATTCTTACACATTCTGACATGGTATGGGGATATGAAACATTTCGAATTTTGTATATTCGCAGTACTTGAATGACTCATAACATTGAACAAGTCTAATACTAAATGTTTAAGGTTTATGATTTTCATTTCGTATATATGAGAATAAAGAAGTTTTTTTTTCAGTGTCAAATTATGCTGTCGAATAGATTAATGAAATGCAAAACTTCATTGAGAATTTCGAGGAGAGCTCATATTTCTCGACAAAAATATCGTTGACTACAGAGTTATTTTTTCATAAAATATTTTTTTACAAATCCGTTTCACTACAAGTTACTTTAAATTTTGAGTAAGAGGGGATATCTTCCCCTTCTTATGACTACAATACAAGCATAGAGATTGGATCAATAATGTGGATTGGAAAATGTTCTAAAACCTCTCTGGCAAATCGCTCGGTTAAGAAGTGAATTATATAAAATTGTTTTATTTTAATGTTGCATCAAAATGCTCTATGCATTATTTTAGCTTCATTAGTTGCAGCTAATAAAAAAGGAAATTAATATTTTAAAAACCGTTTTAGTTTTTCATTCTAATGTACTCTGGATTTTTCGTGCCTTACATTTTGAACTTTCATTTGAACAATAATTTGAACCGTGTGAACTCTAAGCAGACGTTTATATCATTTGAAGGCGTATTTTCGTGAGAATATCGTGAGTTCCTTGACTGATAACCGAGGAGTTGAATGAAATACTCACGGAAAAGCTAATAAATTCATACTCCGTACGAGTTTGAACAAATAATGTTTACTACTCTGCCGCGAGATTTTTTTCTTTTCAATCTAAAAAAAAAAAGAAGGAAAATGTAAGGAATAAAACAAAAATGAATTACGTAATCCACGGACAACGACAATATGATACCTTACAGTATATATAATTAAGAACAATAAATTTAAATAAGCAAATTGAATAACAAAGCATCTAGGTAGCCAATCTGGAAACGTATTTCTCAAGTTACGGACAGCTCTCTCTCCCGTGAACCAACACTTGCCACCACTACCTTTCGGTGGCAGCGCTGCGCTTGCCAGTAGTCTGACTACGGAGGGATGGAGGGCCCTGACCTAGAGCAGCGGCCGGTTCTCGATCAATACACTGCCCGCCGCGTTCGATACACAGCGGTAGCGGTGAGTGGAACGCGGCGAGCGAGCGGGCGGGCGGGCGGCCCCCTCTTTGTAGCGCTTGCACGTGCGCGCACCCAGCGACGCAGCCAGACCGTCCGTCCCCCACGTGTGCGTCACTCTGTGACGTCATGGATCGGCGCAGAGAGAGCGAGCTGGCGAACGAGCGCGTTGACTGGCCGGTAGGTGGCGGGAGTGAGTTGGAGGCGCAGTCGTGCACCGGACGGACAGGACAGCGGACAGCTGAGATAGCAGCTCCTCTGCGCTGCACGTTGCCTCAGAAGTTCATCCCGTAGGGCTTCCTTTGTTTGGCGTAAAGACTCGCTGGGAGTCGCTGATGAAGAAGGTGACGTCTCAATAGTTGTCGCAATATGAAGAAGAAAATGTGTTCTCTGCATAACCCTGGGTGGAGATTGACATCTGTTTTGCGTGTGGTTTAATTTCATCTAGTGTGATTCAAATACTACTACAGTGTGCACGTGTGGATTGAATTATATATTTCGAGGTGCATATGAGTGTTATGGATATTGATGTTGAAGAAGTTATCAGCGCGGAATAGCAAGTCGCGTGGAGTAAAATATTGGATTGGATATTGAGGACTAGCAAAGAGTTATTTCCTTTGACCGATCGACTATTTTGAGTGCTCGGGTAAGTATCGCATCACGTAGATACAAATCCAACTTCATCACAGAGCATTCCATGTTATGTAAAAAGTGACTGTTTTGTTATGTTTTAATGACATGTTTTTCAATGTTTCTCTCGATTCTACACCATTTAATTACTCTCTTGGAATGCCTCACGTGCGTTTCCTTGTAGTAGAGAATCATGATTCTCTGTGTAAACACTTCTGTGAACAAACTAAGCAAACACGTTACGTTGTGTCATTAACGTGCATGGATTGTCGTCGGTGTGGATGTAATTGCATCTATGTATGGGATGTAGATTAAACAACGATTTACTTAGTACTATAGAAATTCTCTTAGTAAATATCTCGTATTGCAAATGGATTGTAATTTTATATTTTTCTTAATTTCTTGATGTGTTCTGTGCTACGAGAAATTCTTATATAATTGTTTGGTATTTGAGACACGAATTATAAACTCCTCGTCTTCGTTCTAAGGATATCATGTTTGTAAGAAAAAATGTTTTTGTTTTGACGGAAATACCATAATGCGTGTCGTCTGTGTTAACGATATTGTTGACATTTTAGTTAGATTGTGGTAAACAAGTCAAGTCATTCCATTGTTTACATGATAGGACGTCAAATAGAAATATTTCGTACCACGACGTTAAAAAAATTTTGTCCTCACGATGACTAATTATATTTGCTTGTGGTTATGGGTGAACTAATCAATATTTTTTGTATGGGCAATTTAGAAGTGTATATTATTTGTCTCTAAATATTGAAGTGAGATTATTGGTTCATTGCATTCTCACTGTGAGACGCGAAGACTTGGTACGATTACCCGAGTTGCCAAAGTCTGAAGGACGTGCACTTAGAACGTCTGATACATTGCGCTAGTAAATACTCCTCTTGAAACGCCTAAAACACAAAATAACAGTGGATAGTGTTCATGGATACTCGAATAAAAATGAGAACCGTTTTATGGCATGTCATCTCTCCTGGGATTATCACTTTCTTTTGTATGTGAAAGTGTTTGTCGCTTGGTATGTTCTCGGACAATTACTTTGGATAAATAAATTATAACGTTTTTGGGAGGTCGCAATATATTTTTATGAAGTTTTACTAATACACAATGTGTCAAATCGAGATTGGAGTCATCATCAGATGTAGCAAGGAATTAACGTAGCAACGGAACAATTGAAGAATTTTTAGTCGAATCGTTGTGAGTTTGTTAAACACTAAAAATATAATGTGATCGGCCAAACAAGGTTGTAAGTTATAATTTATTTATTGATCTTGATGATATAATGGACGTAAATAGAATTGTTTCGGATAGATTGGGAGTATGCAAATCTTGAAAATAACTACAACACTAATGTCTTCTAGTACCATAAATAATTCAATACAATATGTAATTATTTAATAGCACACATGGTACTTTGTAAACAACTGATCTCGAAGTAAATCATCGTATCGAATTCCTTACGCACGCCATGTATACATCGTTAGACAATCCGTGGCTTTTTTCTTTTCTTATTTTATTCTTAAGATCGTTCCCAAACGTCTATAAATCACCCAACCATCTTCACTCCTTTGGGAGTTATAAAGTACCACATCTCAACTATTTAACCAGCGAACTAGTCGTTGCTGTCTGTCTCCAAAGGAAAGCTTATCTCGACGCGCTGCTTCCTCCGGGATACGCCCATCTGCTTGCGGATGTCTGAACCGCGAAGAGAAAACAATAATCCTGGACTGTTCGTTCACTCCGTTGCCAGTGATGTCGCAGCGCGTTGTATCAGATGCTAGCAGACGACACAGCATCCAAGAGGAACCCTTGAGGGACTCCCGCGAAATGCATTCTGGAACCGGACTGCAACTCCGAGCATTTTAGGTCGCCGTCGTAAAGTAGCTCCGATATAGAGAAGTCGGACATAAAAGCGTGGGTGGAGACTTACGGCCGGGAAAAGCTCTTCAATGGCGAGGCCAAGATCACCGTTGGCTTTGCTACAAATGGGTGAATTGGCAGTGTGTAGCGAACAGAGTTTATACTTCTTACAAAAAGCTTTCCTAGAAATGGGAGGATGTTCTTTTTGTTGTGTCTTGAACTTTATGGTTTCGTACTTCTGTTGTGCCAGGGGCAATCATTCGGAATTTCTCTTGACCTTGTGTTGTAAATTTACTCTCGAATATTTAGTAACGAATAAATATCTCGCTGTATGACTGCTCTACCTGAATTTGGTCGATCGAAGTACAATTCTAAATTAGTAAAACAAATTTATTGTTCTAAAATAAATTATGAAGAATAAATTGACGTTTGTTGACACTTTATGCATGTATTTTGTTATCATCCTTAACTGAATTTTATTCAAGTTTATAAAAGTAATAATAATGACAACACTCTTAATAAAGCCTTCGCTGGGATAAATAATGTAGTAAATCGTGTGCAATCAGGCTGCACATTTTCCCTTATAGATATTTCTTCTTTTAGACCCCATTCTTCCCTAAGACAAGTCGTAGGGACATATCTACCCAGAGAAACATTTTGTTTGAAATGTTCCTTAATTTTCTGGAACCATCCATGAGCGTTTATAAATCTCGGTATTTTCCAAGCATTTGAAAAATAAAATGTTACCCATATTATTTTTATGTGAAAATATCATTAATAAACAGTTTCTTATGGATTTAGTATTAATATTAAGATTATATTTGAATTCATTCATTGAGAATTTAGGAAATATTACATGAGAGTTGGTTTTATCGTATAATTTGAGATCATTTTATTTATAACTCTGTTCCTAATATGTTTCATATCTAGTTGAGTCTTGCGCGTTTCTTATACTTGTCATGTACACATCACAACTCTAACTTGAATTCGTTTGTTGTTTTTAATCGATGTGCATTCATATTATACAGGAAAAGATGTGCATTCATTTAACCACCGATTATATTTATATGAAAATTTGTTTTGTAAAATATGAATTAATTTCAGGAGAACGAACGATTAATTTTTCAACTTGTGTATCATTAAACGGTTTGCGAAGGTATGTTTTAAGATCGCTGCCGAACAAAGCGTAACAGAATGTAAACACAAACAGTCGCTCAGACGATTTATGAAGACCTTCACATATTGAAGTAAGACGTCGTGGAGAATGGTGCAGGATTTGTTTTGGAAGTAGAAGAGAAAAATTTCTCCTTTTGACAATAAAAGAGAGGCTTTTGTACTTGGAGTACACACAGAACATTTTAATGAAAGGAACAAGTGAAGCGATATTTTTTTATTACCTATGCATCGGTAAAATGTTCTTAATAGGGCTATATTTCGTTGTTTTAGTGGAAAAGTGAAAGTATATTATCGTACATTTGGCTTACATTTCTTATAATAAGTATACAATTTTTGAAATGTTAATATTTTCTGTATTTTGACTGAAGACTATGTGTGGTTTCGACTGATTGAGCGAGTTACGCCTAATAAGTCTCTGTATCTCTTCGAAGAATATTTCCCTTGATTTTTAATATTTGAGCGTTTTCATCATAGTGTCTCATTCTTCTGAAATGTGTAAGGTTTTTCCAGAGTAACGGAGAAGATGAAACTCAACATTCAGAAATATTTCGTACCATTTTCGCAATTACTATAAAAATAAATAAGCGTATTTTGTACAGAATGATCACTTGTCTATTTCTTATTACTGGAATAATTTGAGTCTCTACACAATAGTATCGAAGTGAATAAAAAAAACAACTCAACAGTATAATTGGATATACTATATAGAAAAGGTTTAACATTTATCTGAATATCTTTTCATAGTCTGATTTTTCACAGTCTTTGGTCCCAGCGGTGACGGTTAATCGAAGTTTTACTGTATATATAATTTCATATAATAGTTAAGTCATATACAGATTTCCTTTATACCTTGCGTATATCCATTCCGTCTTTCCCCATTTCTCTGAAAATGGCCTTTAAACCAGCAAAAGGAACCTCTTCAAACAGATAGAACAAATTTCTCTCCTTCACATTCTTTTTCTTAGTCATTTTCCTGTTCCGCGAAAGTAAACCATTATCTTTCTGAATATTTGATTCTTTGTGGTGATGCCCTTCCTCAGAAATTGCGTTTCCTCTCAGCCAGTAGAACGAGTCATTTCCCCGAGGCAACTCTGCCACATGAACCATCCTTTCTTGCAAAGTTTTTCGGAGATTAAATCGTTTAGTACGCGTACACTAAGCTCTAGCATCCTTGTGTTTTATCTCCGCTCTTTATGGGGTGTAAGGGCTAATCCCATCGTCTTGGGAGTCATTTTTCTCCACGCCATTGAAGACTGATGGCATCTGTGTCGAGGCTAATCGTGCAGACAAACGAGGGTTGATGTTGCTTCAGAAACGCACCGGCGAGGCCTCAGTAGTTTTTCATCCTGCGAAGTACGACTTTACCAACTTATGGCAATTGCTCCTTCAATATCTACTCGTTCGTGTGTGTTTTATCCTTGGGGAATACGATTATGTTGGAGCGACAACCAGCGATACGAGCAAAGAGAAGTGGGAAGCGACGATAACCTTTACGTGATGACGAATGAGAGTGCTTATGTCGGCACCAGCGCTGCGACCGACGATAAAAGCAACGAAAAACTTTTTTCGCTCTTATGGAAGCTAGAGTCACCATTGTTGTTACTGCTCACCAGATTGTATTTCATTGTTCTGCTATGATTTTGAGCAATTGATAAGTTGCGTCTACCAAAGAGTCCCACTGTGAGATAAAGAGGATTGAAACTACAGACGATGTGACTTTGGAATTCAAAATGAGTTCAACTAGTAAATTTTGTAGGTTATGTTCAACGAGCTGCTGAACACAGGTTCAGAGGCTTTTAGCACCCGCGCATGCGCAGACGTATCGATGCGTCCTCTTATCGTCCATCATAGCATAAATTAAACAGTGCGGGGTCGCACCTCTCGCTGCTCCGCTTCACTCTTCTCTTTGCTTGTATCGCTGATCGTCGCTCCAATATAATTTTACCCTCAAGGGACATTCAATAACAATAGGAGACGAGATTAAAACAAATGGAGGTGTCATAGTTGTCCATATGACGTAGACCTATAGGGAAATCTAGTTACTGCACGAATACTCTGGTTATTACACAGCACCCAACTGAAACCAATGCTTAGAGAACAGATCTAACGACGTTGATGAAATTAACGGAATTAAGATGGTTTGGGATAAGAAAACGATAGAATACGATCTCATTTTGGCGTAGGATCGTTTTAGTAATTGATTAATATTCGAAAATATGCACGTATATTATGGATTCCATATAAGATTACTTGACAATGTGGGAATGGAAAAGTTACAATCATCTCAAGGAAAATGAAAAAACAAGCGTATACAACGAAACAATTAACTTTTAAACGCTGGTTTCTGCATTAATGAATGAAATACACTTTGACAATTGACTATTGATGGTTTCAAATGTACTAAATATGAACAGGCTTCATGGGTTCGATACAAAAGTATTAGTATGGTCTACGAGAATAAGCTTTGATCAGTGAGAAGAATCATTCCCATTACACATAACCGTTTACACATGCAGTCTTATTAACATAAATACGTTTTAGAAAAAAAAAATGTAAAACCCTATTTTGTAATCGTTTGACTACGATTTCTCTCGCTTGACTCGTTTGCGGTCAAGGTGTGCAGTTTTATACGTGTGCTGAAATGATTTTAACACGGACGAATCAATAACCATAGTGTATCGAAGGCACCATGCCTCATCGTTATTAGGTTTCCGTGACATTGGAGTCCATTGTGTTGAATGAACCGTGAAGCTCTACAAGGTTGTTGCTGTGATACCCGTTGCATCCACTCCGGAATGGATTGTAGGAGATGTACTATTGACGCGTACCGCAGTCGAATCATTGGAAGATTGGAATTGAACCAGACTCGCGTAGTGGTGGAGAGGGAAGTGCGTTTATATAAGTTTATCTCCCCATTTCATTTCCCGAATGTCTATTCCTCCTGAAACAAATTTCATTACAGAACGTACTCTCTGTGAAACATCGCATATTCAATGCTCCGAATATTCTCTTTGTGTTACCTCAGCGGTTCATTTTAGTCGAGTTTTTGTTGGGGACCTGTTAATACTAGATCCGATTGTTGCACGTGATATCTCAATTGAATAGCACAACTTTTTAAAAAAGTAAACGAGGAAAACATTGTGTGTCTTTCTGAATTTATTTATGAAAACTCTCAAAACGTCACCATCACCCAAAATTTTTTGTTGCTTAATACTTTTTACTAGAGTAAACAATATATTTTTAATATTAAGACAAGCACAAAATTTACAGTCATCACTAGATATCAATTATTTGTTTGGAGATCAACGACCTTAAACTTTCAAAATGTAATATCGACTCAGAAGTGAGAAATTAAAATCGTACTGACCAAAAATTAAAATAACGTAATGTTGAAACTAAAATCAACGCCTTGATGCATAGACGAAGATAAATTGTTCACATTTCTGAAACATTGCGTAAACTGAAGATTTATAAACTAAGTCTAAACTATATATTTTGTTTTTAAACTAAAATATTTTATTCAGATGTCATTTCGAGAACTGCTCTTTGAGAAGTGCTGTCTTTACTAGCATAGTGTTTCCGTTTGTTTATATTTAATTTGTGTAATTTTCCTGCATGTTATCGGAATAAGTCACCCGTACTTTTCTGTTTGTTTTTCTCGATAGAATATTGATTCACTCAACTGTATATCACGGTGATACTTATGAGGAAATTTTTCCCAATTACAACTTAAGCTATATGTCATTTAAGCTCTCTTTTTGAAGCAAATATATTATGTTCTAATTTCTCGGATCTTTCGATATTGAATTTCCCTGCGCAAGATATTATGAGTAGACGTGGAGTCAAGTCTAATAAGAATGTCAAATGAGATTGCGAGGATCAAGTTTCTTGTTCATGTGACGAATTCTTTCTTTTAACCTCTATTTTAAATATGAAAGAAGGGACGAAATTCGGCGGTTTGTCCCAATTATGTGTTGTTTTGGTATGTATTAAAGTTTGTAAAAATTAATAAAATATGTACTTTTGTGATAATTGTTTTAAAAATAAAAATTCCTTTAGCACATGATTATATTGCTTCTTAAAATATATTATAATTGTATTTGTAATTTTCATTTAATTACATTTTAACTCAGTCTGCACGATTAAGCACATTAGTTGTACAGCCGAATCGCGTCCCGAGTTTTTCTCCGGTTTTCCTTTGGGTATCTTGATCTTTATTAATAGCATGGTTCCCTGCCTTTGGATAGTAAATTAGCTTTTGGTCACCCACGTTGTCATACTGGTTTTAGCAATGAATTCAAATTTAAATTTGCGTACTTAGCTCTGACTTTTTCGAAATAGTTTTTTTTATCTCCTTATACGTAAAATATGGTTATTCGCTATTTTGCGAGATTTAGTGACGATAAGAACTCTAACCTCCTTCTATCGTTTCGACTCGCATCACAATGTATTTTATGAAGAGAAAAAATAGCCTTATGGTGACGCTGTCGAAGGATCGATCACTGTGCTTTCATGCGTCATCGATCACCCTCAAGTTCTCTCAGGATACTTTGCTACGAGCTCTTCACAATCTACGTTTATGCAAAATCGCTGGATCATCGCCTCTTCGGACGTCGTCAAGCCATGCTCCATATAATGACCACTAGCGCTATCAAGCTTTACGACATCACTGTGATCCACTTCACTGTACTTCTTACGATCTTTTTAACACAATCGCCTCCTTAATAAACATGTGTACTCCAATATATCTGACTTTTCGTGAACGATCCGAGTTGTTTGTTGCTTCTGTTCATCTCTCTACCTAAACATTGATGTTACTATTTACGAAAATAGAATAGCAATTTCTGTAGCGAAAATAGAATAGCAATTTCTGTATTGGAAATTAGATATCCCTGGTAAGGATTACCGACCTGCTGGCTTGGTTTATGGTGAAGTTCTTCCCGGAAACCAAGGTTCTGGTTTCGAATCTCGGGTAAGGTATGAGTGTTTTCATTGTGTGTTTTACCCGGAGATAGCAACGCGAAAGCACAATGGATTGCATCACTGTCATTCCTTCCCGTCAACACTATTTCTTGGTCGCATAGGTGCGGTTGGGGCAGTCTCGGATCAAACCAGTCTTCGGACTGCGAACTAATGATGGTTGGGTTATCATCAAAAGAGAATAACAAAGAACCCATACATGCCTACATTTTGCATATTTTTAGTTAAAATTTTCATTTCGCAAAAACATGTAAATCAATTTATGTTGCAAATATTTTTGCTAATTGGACAAAAAGTTATTAAAAAAAGTAAATACTTCACGCATTTTGTATCTGAAACACAAAATAATACACAATATATTTGTATTGCTTTATATTTATTGCACTTAAAGAAACCTTAAGTGGAATTAATAAACATAATAAAGTAGTCTTCATAAAAAAGTGAAAAGATTATACATAACCTAGCGGTATTACCATCTTCAAGCATTCCCTGAGCATAATTAACCAGATCATTTATGTGGCATCAGAATTAACTGTCGTGGTTTCAGCAATAAGAATCCAAAAAGTAATCGCAGAACCTTAGTACTACCAGCGATAAACTCAGCGGAAGGAAGAAGTATTGTCGTCAATATAACTCCGACCGTCTCCTGCACTATGTTGGTGCCCTGTGTGACTTGTCCGTAGAGTAGATTCCGCTTGCAATATGCATGAGACAGAGGCAGTTCTCCTAGCGTTCTTTTGTCACCTTGCTCTTTCTCCCAACGTGCGGATGGAGTGCTTCATGTTTCTTCAGCGGAAGGGTGAGATGTGTTCGCCATTCGTCACTGTCATGCTAATTCGCAAGGAGTCCTCTACATTAAAAGGCTCTCTCGAGAGTTTATTAATGAAGAAAATAAATTATGATATTCTCCAAATCTTTTCTTCTTAAGTTAAACGTGAATTAAATAAATAAAGTAGTATTTATTCTCTCGTTCAAAGCTAATGGACTAAATTCCTTACCCTATGTATGGGATATGTACAATCAAATTAAATAAATAATTATATACTTACGACATTTAACGGATGAACAGTATATATCTTGTGATTTAAATCTCACTACGTTCAGACCTATCGTCAGACGATGATTTCAACATAAGTCGAAACGTACAGGGCTTTTAAATCTCAAAAATTATACTATTCGTCCGTTAAAGGTCATAAGTATAGAATTATTTATTTAATTTGATAATATAATAGACGGTAATTGTGGTATATATGAACAATATTGTAATTTAATAAACTTTTATTGTCGAATGAATATACGGCGCATAAACAACATCACGTACGTGGAAACACTGTTCTCAAAGAAAACATATCTGCCGAGAACTACATTCTCTGATAAAACTTTAAAATTAAAAGAAAATAGTCTTAACTTTTCACTGCGTTATAGACATGATATGTTACGTGTTCGTATTGTATGATGGTAGAAAAAAATATCAACAAAATATTTTGGTATGTAAAACTTCTCCAATTCGCATCTTCTCAATCGAAAACTTCGTTGGGCGTCTTCGCTTCCAAAGTAGTGCTGAGTGGGAGAACGCGAGTTCGATTCCTCGCTCAGCCGAAATGGATGAGGTTTCCTGTTCCGGCACCCACCAACTCCTTACCCTTAGAATATTATTTTTCTGAAAAGATAAGCTTCGTACGATCTGAACCTTGTCAATGTAAGGTAATATATAAATAAATAAATCCACAATGAATAAGTTCTCTTAACCACTCAAACTCCTATGCAACTTTCTGCAAACCAAAACGAACTCTACTACTGAGTCTGCCTTAATACTATGTGAAATCAAAATAATTGCGTGTAATTTTCATAATTGGGCGTCTAAGAAAATTCCAAGAATTTGTTCCATAACTCCCGACTTCATGAAGAGAGTTTCTAACGCATAATGGAAACGCTCGAGACTACTCGGCGTAAAACTCTGCTTTAAGAAAGTGATCGTTGGTCATTACTGTAGAAAGGCTACTTGGAATGCGGCTGAGAGCGTCGATTTAAAGGAATTTCTTTTTAAACGATTCACTGGAGCGAATGTTCTTCTTGGAAGGAGAGGAGGAATCAGTAACATCTGCTGCGTTGGAGAACGGTTTCTACGATCATGAACTTTGTACGCTTTTCGTAGAGTCTGACTCTTCCACTGAATTCAGTGTTGATTCCTTTATACTTCGAAGTAGAATGAGCAGGATGAACTAGGTCCGTTTCACTCCGAAACGTCATACACGTTAATACGCAAATGACCCAGAAAATTTTAGCACCTTTTGTGCGTAACTGGACGGAGACCTCGATGTCGACGAGCC